>JAZHYW010048364.1:0-18503 GCA_037355805.1 Ixodes ricinus | reverse complement strand
CTTAAGAAATATTGGACCGCTTCAAAAGATTTCTGGCGTACGCTTAGCAAACCTACGTAAGATTGATTATTTAGCACTAACAGCGTGCTAAATGTCAGCATAACTGTTCATGTCGCGTTTGCCAAAATATCTGGACCACGCCCACTCATTGTGGCATTTTTATCTTTAATACCATCCTTGAAGTGCAACATCTGAAGAAATAAAATACGGACACTTCTTAAAGGATAGTTCGAACCAAAAAACTTCTTGCCTCCTTAATTATTTAGCACTTTAAGTAGAATTGATTTGAGGTAATTACGTGATGAAAACAAAGAAAAACGCATTAAGGCTCCGTGCTTATAATTTAAGAAAACATTCAGTGTAGTTGCCGTTTCGTTTTACAGTACATATGTTGCTAAAGTATGTATTTAGGAACGCAATAACGTCACTGAATCCTCGAGTCTCCTCACCAACGGCGGCTTCTTTTTGTATTTAAAGTCCTGCGGAACCACTTTAAAATTAAGTAATATGAAAATACAAAATAGTGTCCATGTAGCTAGACACAGTGGCTATATATATAGCAAAATGCAACTAAATTGATGGTGTGGTTCTCTTGGGGTTTGCAATAAATGTTGAAAAGACGTACGATTTTCTGCGGCTCGCCATAGGAACCAATGAGTAAAAGTTTGGTTGCATTTTGGCTGTAATTAATATAAACCCACGACCACAAAATTTTTCGTGCAAGTTGAGGGCAACATAGTAAAAGTGACACAAAAGTGCAAAGCGATTAAGTGATTAGTTTTGTTGGTATAAAAAAGATCGCTTTGGTTCATTGAGTTACGGGCGGCGGCGCAACGCCGGCCGATAGATGGCGTAAGTAGTGGCGGCGCGCGCATGTCTGCGAATCTTGGGGTTGGTGCTGTAAAGTTTCATATCGTGAGCCTGCAGGCAATTGGCACAGCTACTGGATTGAGTTCTGAGTAGGAACCGTAACCATGATCTCAATGATCAGGGATCCGTTTACTGTTTTTGCATGTTTGCACTGCTTCCTTTAAACCGAGCTCTTTGATATCAAAGTGCACATAAGCCCCACTTTATTACAAACAATGAACTGCTAGTATTTCGTGATGTAAGACGATAAGATACATGACACAACGATGGGAACTTTGGTGGTTTCTGTGACGCAACCTAACCATAGCTGGTACGGTTTCACGGGGTACGCCAATTCACAAGATATATTCTAAATGTTCCTAACGGGTCATGCCCAAAACTACTTCAGTTTCCTATTGCTTGGGCGTTTCGACAGACAAGACTAACGATAAAGCGCATAGCCTCAGAGAATCGAGGTATTTCTAGTGACCACTCCATCATCGGAAACATCTCTGACAAAGAAAATGAATGGCATCCTATAGGTCAGTGGTTCTCAACCATTGATGTTTCGCGGACCGCTTGTGGATCGGCGGAGATGATGGAGGGCCCCGTTCGTGGTGAGAGGAGAGGAAAGGTAGAGGATAAATATATTAATGATTTAGTAAATTGATATAGCTAAGGGCTAGTGTGAAGTAGATCTCTTGTTGACATACACACGAGAAAACTGGCCCGAAAGGTGAAACATTTCATCTCCACCTGAAAAAGTACAACTTTTATTGCCGGTCTTGACTGATGAGGCAGGGCCTCGCGGACCCCTAGGTTGCCTTCGCGGACCTCAAAGGGTTCACGGACCCCCATTTGAGAACCACTGCTATAGGTGCTTGTTCCTCCCGTACTCCCCAGCTTTCAGCGGGGCAGCCCAGTATGCGGAACAGATGATCAAGCAGAAGTGGATAACTTTTCATAATTGGGCGACTTTCCTTTGCAGATAGCCAGAATGCTTCTGTCGTACAAAACGATGCCACATTAGGCGATGGGCTGTAGTCCTGCTGAACTTCATTGGTCTGGAAGCTAAAGACTCTGCTGGGTTTGCTGCGGCCAGATTTTTTAACACAATTCTAAAGCAGCTTCGTCACAACATCGGAAGAAACGTGTCCCAGCATTTCTATTCGTATTGCTAAGAAACACCTACAGTATTATAAATTTGAGGAAAGTCATGTTCGAAAATGCATGCACTGTAGTTGGTTGTGACGGGATGTCGGGAATGAAGGTTGGCAAATCCAAACACTAAACCGTGACCATTGGGTTCCCAAGGTGCTTTGCACGGCACTACGCCTCTAGGATCGCTTGGTTTTTACAAGCGGTCTTTTGGCACAGCCCTCGAAATTTCCAGGCTGCCTTGCGCATGATGCGAGTGCGTGTGCACTCTTTTGCGAAGCACTCTGTTAGAAGTTAGAGCCCCTGTTGAGGTTTTCACTATACGATTTTATTGAATGCAGTCAGATAAAACAGTTAAAACTAACTCCAATAGAGCGACTGCACTATAGTCTGTTGCAGGTTAAGAAAGCCGAACAAGCTCCACCCGCAATGGACCTCCACTCTCCATTTTAACAGAGCGAACGCTGCAGAGAGGAGGCGAGAATGGACTCCTCTCCAGCGTGTGAAGTGGAGAGAGTGGAGAGCTTCGGGGAGGAGCAGGTGCTGCTTTCTTTAACCTGCAACAGACTATAATGGAGTCGCTCTGTTGGAGTAACTATATAATCTTTTTAACTAAAATTGATGCACAGATTGTGTGTTGTCACACAGGCTGATGGTCTGGACTCTGGAAGCTGCTGTCCTGCCAATCACTGGCGTCGCATTTTCCTGAAAAGTCGAAGAAGTAGTCGCTTTTACTCTTTTGCGTGACAATATGCGTTGCAATGGCTTTCGACACTTGCTGAGATGTAAACAGTGCCCATATAATTATGCATGCCAAAAAACACCACCTGAACAACTTCCTGGAGGAGAGGGCCGTGTTCGCGGCATCGGGCATGCTCAAAAGCCAAGAAACAAGGTGTTCTGTGCAGGCACGTAGCCAGGATCGGGGGGGGGGGGGTCGGGTGCCCATGGCAAAATGCTTTATGAGGGGAAGGGGGAGAGGAGGCCCCAGCAAAATGGAAGATTTCGAAGGGGGGGGAATGCCCTCCCCCTCCTGGCTACGTGCCTGATTCTGTGGTTGGTACGGTTCTCTCTTCACATACCTATCCAAGTGAATATCGTGTATTAAATTATTGAGCGGGCTTCAACCTTGGTTCATCATAACAGTAAAAGCATTCCTTTTTTTCAATAAAAATAATTAAGAAGGTTACGTTTTATAATCGTTTTATAATTTTGAAACGTGTTTTGCGGTGTTGAATCGCATTAAAGCAATCGGCAGTTAATATGCTAACGCAAATTTTTCTATTTTGGCAGTACGAACAGTAAAAGAAAACGAAGCTGGTATTCAAAGAATTTAAAAGGGAACCCTTTGAAGTGCGAGCTGACGTGTCGCTAAGAAACCTAGCTTTTCCAGGACCCTAAAGAAGCTAAGTGTTAGCAAACACTGACCGCACTAGGTTTTATCATAAAATAGGAGCGATCCGAATAACGCAAAAAGAGATCACCGTATTTCACAAATCTTAGCATGTAAACACCACAGTTTCCTAGCCTAAGACCCTTTCGACAGTCCAAAACTGGTCTACGAGAGACTTCAACAGCGAAGCAGATCAAAGACGAAAACGTTCCAGGTATGGAACCTAAATAATTTCGGCACGATTTTGTTTCCCAAATTAACTCGAAATGTAGGAAAACATGCATAGATGCTTGCGCGGGTCGGTACAATATTTAACATTTCGAACGCATCATTTGTTTTTAAACTCCAGCTGGTTTATTGACAATTATATATTGCGGCAATCCCTCGTCATTTCCAACCGAACAAAGATTAAATGAACGGGCTCACCTGTTAACACTGGGCTCTTTGTAAGAAGGTACCGAGAGATTGCGAAGTCGCTCACTTCTCGTAGGTGGTGGTGGGGGCTCGTCGGCCGTTGCTGCAAGACAGATTGGCAACGTCTCGGACACAACGGTTTTCTCATTTAGGCATCTTCATTTGAGTGCGATCGGCTGCGCTGTAAGCACTTGTGACCGCTTACGACGAGAGAAGACACTAGTGCCATCTATTGGGTAACACTGGAACACTTCGAACTTGCGTATATTTGACCATTTTTAAATGCGATGGCTACCCGATTTAATGCGCCAGCGTGCTTAGAAAGTGCATTCGCTCGCTGTAAGCGGTAGCAAGTGGTTGTGCCGACAGATGTGTGAACGAGCGTGAGCCCGATGAGAGTGGTTGTTTCGTCGAAAAACCGTTTCACCGAAAAACCCATTGAGTGTTGGTTTTGCCTCGCATTTTTCGTGGACAAACGCGACGTGCTAATTAGCTACGTCTATAAGACGGTTCCACGAAACGCCTTCTTTCTTTCCGGTGTCCGCCACTTTCGCCATTAGTTTACACGCAGACGCTTAGTTATTGGCGTCGTTCTTGGTGTTGGTGAGACGCTGAAGCGTGTCGAGTGGCTCTGTATTTAAGTTTACGCAGATTTGTTTGCCTTCAGAGCCGCCCGGGCGGCATCTACCGCGGCTTTTATGGCCGCCGACGGGTCGACTTCTCGATCCCCACGGTACGTATAAAAATCGAGTACCAGATGATGCTCCTTTTGTCATTGACTACTCCGGCAAACACAATAACTCATGACGCAAAATAAAAATATTAACCTCGATTGATCTGGAAAACACTGCCTTTCCGCGCGTAGAAAGACATACGGCTAAAGTTCATCAATATGGCACCCGACGAGATTTCGAGCTGGAAAGAGTTGTTCGTGTCACTAGCAGACGCAGTTGATACTTTAACGCTTGCGTCCGCTCAATTTGGGACATAGTACAACATAAACACCCTGCGGTACGGAACGGATTTCTTTATCCGAGGAGGAAATCACCTTGTCTCTAATGCAATGTATTTTCTATTAGCGTCCTGAAATGAATGCAAGATAGAACACGAAGAAGCTTCAGGAATGCCATATGTCAGATTGGCAACCTCCTCCAAAGAAGCTCCAAAGAGGCTCCAAAAACGCAAAATAGTATAGTCATTTTGAGATAACCCTGAAACCGTACCACACTCTAAGAAATCTGCAGCGTGTATACTTTCCCGCAAAGCACTTGGGAAAGTCGATCGCTGCTACCTACGGAAGTAGCTAGGCGAATGACCGCTTGCGTTGTGTGCAATGGCGAAACGTCATGCCGCACTGTCGCAGTGCAGACTGCTGTTTTTCTTTTTCATGTTTAAGCATATTCGCTTTTTAAGTGCTTTGCGGGAAAGCAGTCGCTCCAGGTTTCCAAGAGTGCTTACCTGAGGAAACTAAGAGCAGTGTGCACCACACCTTCATCAGTCTTTTCTGCTGATTTCTCCTGGTCGGAGGTGGCTGCACGACTTTGCAGCAAGAAGGGCGTTTTACTGCGCTGGCTCGTCTGTGAAGTTGAGACTAGTCCACTCGTCGAAGCTTCGGTGGCAGGCTCAGCTTTGTCAGTGAGGGGCTGTCCCGGTGAAACCGTTGTTTGTTTCGAGGCCCCTGGGGTTCCATCGGCACGCGCGTTCTTCGACGTGAAGAATTTATATCGGGGCTTCTTGGCTTGAGTCTAAAAGGAAGTGTGCAAGAATAAATTGAAGCAAGAACCTCAACTGTGGTCAGCACTTTCAGTCTCAGATTGGAATGCATTGTACATCTACTTTTTGACGCGCATACCAGAGGAAACTTGCATTTCGAGGAGGGAAATCAAAAGTTAATACAATGAAAGCGGTGGGAGAATTAGAACGTCAGTTATGATAACACTCAACATCAAGTTCTAGATGTAAGTAGGCAGCAATATAAAATATAAATAACAACACCCTTTTTCGTAAAAATACTGCATGTGAATTGGAATACCTTCTTGGCATCACATATGGCAAATCATCTTGATTTAATCTCTTCAAAGTAACATAACACAAAATCTAGAAAGTTTTTTCTTTTTTTACTGATTTACAATAACATGAGATTTGGTATTAGGACCGAATCACATATAGGTTGTGCTCACGTCATCGGCGCGTAAGAGAGATAGTCTCTTCAGAAGACATCCTTATTCAAGACAGGCGCGGCTGTAAATAAAAGCACGTTCAGCACGTCCTTCGGTGTCTCAGTTTCCCACTTGTTTCTTTCCACCTTGCCACTGTATTTTAAACGGCAAGGATTTTTAAGTAGTGTTGCTGTAAACACGAACTGGCAGTGCACCACACAAAATGCTTCATAGCTACTTGTTGGCACTAACGAAAAATAAAGCATTCAATACTATTACTATATACTTACTATATACTATTATTATTATTGTTTAGCATTTTATTCCGACAGTTTTTGCTGTACATAAAACAGCACCATAACATCATATATGTCCCATTCATTTCTTCACAGCACTGAGATAAGAAAATCGTAATCGAATCTCTAATCGAAGCCTTGGAAAATGAGTGGTGTTGATGAACTAATAATTTAACAGTTCACAGTCTGACAAACTTAATGATACTATATATACATACTTACATACACATATATACACACACGCGCATACACACACACACACGCACATACATACATACATACACGCACATACACATACGCACGCACATATCTAGGCCTGCGGGCCTTTCCTCTGGGCAATAAACAACAACACATCAACAACAACGCACATACCTACAAACATGCATACATACGCAGATACGCACATACATACGCACATACACGTACATACGCACACACATGCATACGTACGTACGTACATACGCATACATACATACGCACATACATACATACGCACATACATACGCACATACATACATACGCACATACATACATACGCACACACGCACGCACACGCACACGCGCGAGCACACGCACACTCACACACGCGCGCACACACACACACACGCGCGCACACACGCACGCACACAGACACGCACACACACGCACACCCACACATTAGAAACAAAGGCGGAAGTTTAGAATTCATGGCGATGAACAGAAGCATGACTCAGCCATGGCCTAAGCACTCGCAGTACTATACTTCGTTTCACCTTCCGTCCAGACGCAGCGGATGCTACGAGAAAACGGGACCAATCAAGCAGCGTCAAAAGTGCAAGTCACTGTGCCTTCTTTGTTTATGATTGGTTCAGCGATGATAGAACACGGACAGAAATATCACGAGCACCATGATGGTGCCCTTTTGACGCTGTCTGATTCGTCATATAATCTCGTAGCATCGGCTGCGTCTGGACGGAAGGTGAAACGAAGTATAGAGAAGGAAAAAATCTTTATATTAACAATAAAAAAACTTCGCCTGCTCTGTTGCTTTGTAGACACAATAAGGAATATATGGGTTCCTAAAACCCAATTTGAAAACCCGTGCTGCGGACCTTAGGTGTCTATACGCAAATGTCATACCACGAGTTTATGCTTGGGGACTTTCGGTGATGCTTGTCCGGATGGAGAATCCTTGGCTACGGCCACCACTTCAGGGCTCTTCACTTCCTCTGGACTGCTCAGGTCCTCATAGCAGACAAAGGCAATGTCAGCCAGGGGGGTAGTGTTGGAGCTTGCAGGCGACTTCCAGACAGCCGGTTCTGAAAGATGAACTCGAGTCATGTCAGCGAATCCTCGTGAAGCTCGGTTGGCCAGTGTGCACAACCACATTTAGTGTTGTAGATTGTGACATCGTCATAAACTTTAGAAAATAGCTCGTACTATGTGGTATCATACATAAAAATAATTTAACGCGAACCCGACAGTGAATCTACCCGGTCAACTGATAAATGAAAATGTAAAAAAAACTCGGATGGCAACCCTAGACAACATTAAGAATAACCGTCGAAACAGCGCGCAAGAGACGTACAAGGCGGTAGAAATTGACTGGACAAGTGCTGAGTTGCAACTGAGCTTTTCTTGAAGACAAGGAAAAAGCCACAAAAAAATATCACGAACCAAATAAAATAGAAAAATAGAACACAAGGCTCCACGTACAAATTTTGTTGTATGTTTATAGAGCCTTGCTGCTAATACGCCTTCACGGGTGACTGTCTCTCGGCTGTAAATGAGCAATTTAGCCAGTGCAGTACAATCGCTAATTTGGAGTCTAACTTTCACCACTCAGTAGTGATTACACGAACGCGTACCGGTGCGAAACTCATCCAGATCGAAACGGGCAGAGGGTGGGGATCGAACCCAGGAGGTTCTACAGCGCAAGTTTTCGTTCCACGCTCCGAGCTGAGACGCGTCAGCGCCACTCATGCCACCAATCACCCCGACTCCACGTGCCTCATGATTCCCCACTTATCAATGAACTGCCTTATGCATATCAGTAGAGGTCTGATTGAAAGAGTTATTTCTGCCCGCTAATTTCATAACCTTCTATACTGCGTCCCACCGTAAGTCACTGCAGAGTCGAAGGACAGAAGACACAAACGGAACCGCAGGCTAAAAGTCGCCAGGTCAAGGTGCCTGCCCTGCGCTTGATTGATTTAGCCGCTGCACATGAGTAAGTGCACTCTGAAAACCGACGGACGCTGGCCGTGACATTGCGTTGCTAGTGCTGCTTGCTTGGCCTCAACGGCTAGTATAGGGGGTATTCACTGGGCGCCATATTTGAGGTCACTGCTCACAGCGTATGCCCGGGAAGAGTTTCCCGTCAGCTCTCGGGCAACCGCAAGAGAAGAGGGGAAGGCGAAATCCTCTATCACCGGGACTCTCCTTTGTAGGTCCCAGGCTTCTTCAAACGTCGCTATTCTCCCCCTAGAAGATTATAGAAGATTAACTTGCCACTTTAAGTTCGTACCAAAGCATCTTTCCCTCTCTCTTCACCTGTGGTCAGAAGCAGCAGCGAGCTCACCTATGATGCCCAGTGAATACCCTGCATCGCCAGCGGAGCTCTGGCTTAAGTTCAAGTTAACAGTGATGGAACTGCTGGAGCCATTTGCGCCATGAACGAAAGACTGCTACATCTGGCGTCAGAATGCAATTTTTGCTAAGGATTGCGCTACACCTGCGCAAGATGGGCTTAAAGCAAAGAAGAAGAAAAATATTGGTCGACCCTAATATTCAGAGAAATAGAAGGAAAGAAAAATGGCACAAATGTGAATTTCACAGCATCTCTACTCACCGTAGAGTTTATTTCGTTTTAGGTCAGAGCACAGTCTAAGGCACGAACACATAGAACCACAAAAACACATACTAAAAGCGCAAGTCACGGGACATTCCCTGCACCTGATTGGTTTAGCCGATGAAAAGAACACGTACAAGGAGATGACGAAGGCCATGATGTCACGCTTTGATGCTGGGCATCAAGCGCTCTGGCCGGCTGATGCGCTGGCTGGTTTATCGCAGACATCGTCTAAATTTCCAGACGATGCCGTTGATGTCGGGAACTAAGTAAGAGTTCAGAGAAAGCTTTGCCAAAATAGTAGGATTGCCGATGGCGACTACTGATGATAAAACAGAACCAGGATGTTGAACTCCTGATCAATCACTCGATTATACATGTCTGCCACATGCTTTTGTTCCGTGACTGCAGAGTATACCTTGGCACTGCGCCGCTCGCGCCAACCTTCGCCGCCTCTCACCAGCGTGCGCGCGTCGCGCTTCACCGCTTGGCACCGGAGTGCTAGGAGCAGCGGCTGACCTGGGAAGACCTGGCTTTACGCGATAGGAACGCAAGTGTATATATATATTTCAATAAATAGTCACGGTGGTTCCCGTGCAGTTGTCGATCGAAAGAGCAGCGAACTTTGACGTGATTCTGGTTCCTACGCCGTTAAAGAGCAGAGTCACCTCTTAAAGCGCAAGCGTAGGTTTTTATAATATTTTTGGGTGGTTGTTTTTGCTGTTCATGATATTAGAGTCTTAAGTTTGGTAGGTTCATTAAACTTACGTGACGCATTTTTAATTGGCAGACGCGTTAGCGGATATGCTGGTTCTTGCTGGAATTTTATCAGAAATTATATTCACAGGTTAAACGAACTACCGAGTGTAAAATGGGGTGGAGAGAAATAATATCATCCCAGATGAACGTTGCGCTATGATTCACTTTTCAACCAATTTTTTTAATACCCATTGTAAATGAAACCTGCTCTGACCAGATCCCTATTTAAGAAGACTGTGTTCGTATTACGCCCTATATATTCTAATCCGAAACGGTAATAAGTAATATGCTCAAGTATCAAAGACTAACCCTTGATCACTATGATAAATGAACTCATTTAAAGATGCAATCACTTTTTCATTCTAAAGTGATGTGCTAACAGATGTTGGCATCTGCTCCAAAAGCGTCAGTGGCTGCTCAAAATCAATATTTTGCCTGCTACTGAACCTGCTACAAAATTTCAAATGCCGCTTCTATCACTGAATTAAGTGGGCAATTAACTTAAATGTTTACCTTTATTCCTATAATGACCTAGCTGTATTATGTTTTCAACGTTAGAACGACTATGACAATACCACAATCAACAGTCCGCCGCCGCGTGTTGATCTAATAAAAAAACATCATATCATGTTATTTGATTGATTACCGCCCAGTTTGGTCGATTTTCACTTTGCCTTTGGTCAACAGGGTTTGGTAGCCAATACCCATTACGGCTGTAATGCGCTTATGCTCGTGTTTCACATTGCCAGCGCGCTTATCCTGTCCCTTTTCGCCGAGTCCGGATCTTCAGTTTTCTTGCGCCGAGTTGCAGGGGGTCGATACATGACTCAGCATACAATTTTAGGTTATGAGAGGCCCTGTGATGTTTGCAGTTCTTCGGCAGATGGTTTTGTTACATGCTGCTTGATGGTCCTTACCTGGCTGCTGCGATGTCTGAGGGCTGAAGGCGCAGTGGACATCAGAACCGGCAGCAGAGGATGGAGACGCCGGAAGGCTCACACTAAGGGTTTCGGATAACCTCCGATGTCTTTCTGAAACGTGCGATAAGGACAGGCACTTCTGAGTCCCACTGACGACACAGGGTTGCCGTGGCAGTGAAGGAGTCTTTGCTACACCAGCCACTCTTAATGGGTATCCAAACAGGATACTTCCGAGCGCGTGAGGGGTGTCCAAACAGGATACTTCAGAACGCGTGAAGGGCTGTCAAGAACAGGACACTTCAAGAACGCGTGAAACCACACTTCTCGCCATATCGAAGTGCAGCGTTCCGCTTCCGTCCGTATTTTCTTTTTTTTTTTTTTGTGTGTGTGCGGGGGGGGGTTGGTGTTGTTTGTTTTCTGCCAAAGTCCGCTTGTATTGTTCACGAAGGTCTAAACCTAGAGCATGCTTATACACGTGGGTCCGGACAGCCACTCACACGCTTTGATGGCTGTCAGTCAATCGCCGAAGGCCTCCGCTGTACTTCAAGTCTAATCCCTAAAACGGGAAAGGGGAAGGATACGAGGGCGCGGCAGAACAGAGGGACAGGCACCGACGTCACAGAAAAGCAGAGGAGGTGAGGAGGAAAGCCGTTATGTTTGCCGGTGGAACGTCCAAAAAGACGGAAGGCCGGACCTCAACTTTTAACTTCATTTGGTGGAGAAAAGTGTCGCTTCACGCGTTCCGAAGTATCCTGTTTGGACACCCCTTGGGGCGATACTTCTCCGTCATAGGAAGTGAAAGTTGAAGTCTGGCAGTCCGTCTTCTGCGTGGACATGCACCAGCCAAACATCACGGCTTTCGCTTTCCTCCTCGCCTCCTCTGCTTTTCTTGACGTCGGTGCTCGTCAGACTTGACGTCGCACGCTACCTGCCAATGGCGTGCCTGTTTCGTGTCCATCTGTTCTGCCGCGCCCTTGAATCCCAGGGGCATTGACAAAGCCCACAACCGCGATTGCCTCTGCTTCCTTTTCCGACTACATCGCCAACACACGCATACTCTCGTATCCTTCCCTTTCCTGTTTTCGGGACTTGAAGAGCAGCGGAGGTCTTGGACGATTGACTGACAGTCAGCAGAGCGTGTAATGTCCACCCACGTGTTAAGCATTTTCTATAGTCGGTGACAGGTTAAGAGTAAAGTGGAAGCTCCTGCCACCTCTCTCCCTTTGGCAGAGCGAACGCTGGAAAGGAGGCGACCTCCTCTCCAGCTTTTGCTCTGCCAAAGGGGAGGGAGGTGGGAGGAGCTTCCACTTCATAGGCTTCCGTGAACGACGAGTGGACCTTGGCGGAAGAAAGCTCCCTCCCCTACCCCTCTCCCCCTCCCCAAAAAGAAAAACAAAAACAGCCGGAGGGCAGTGGAGCGTTGCTTCACGCGTTCTTGACGTGTCCTGTTTGAACAGCCTTTCAGGCATCCTTGAAGTGTCCCGTTTGGAGAGATCTTTACGGTATGGTACATGCCTTTTCAGGACCTGACTACCCCTACAGTTTTTAACAGCCCGGCGCTCAGAGTTGATAATAATCTGTTTCCTAATGTTTTCATTTCTTTTTATCTTTAGAGAAGTGCTTCTGGCCAGATGATTTGGGCGCTGCCACATAACGCCACTGCCCACACATGTAACGAAACTGTCATCCGATGTCCGAAGATAGAGTCGAGGCGAGCTCAAGCTTAGATTCGCTCCCTCTGGATCTGACAGTCGCAGTCCCATAATTGCTATCATTCCATTCGCAGGTCTGTCTCCATTAATCTTGGAAAACAAATAAGATTGAGAAGAGATAAGAAAGTTATTTGCGTGTTCGAACTAAATGTTGATTCACACCCGGACCCCCCACCGACATTCATCTTTAACTTATTCAAAGCAGTCAGTGTGCATTCAAAATATAGTCGTTAGGGCTCTGCAAAGTCCCAACAATTGATCAGGTGCGCCTGAAAGTCGACACGCTCTCAACCTTTCCCCGAACTCGGCTTAGGCGAGAAATAATTCAGTCTTTTCAAGGCTCGGTAAACTTCACCGATGCACGAGGACGATAACGATAATAAGGATTATTATGAGGATGTTTTTCTTCAGCCTGGGAATTTGCTCTGAAAGTTCGTGATGAGTATTGCTTATTCGAGTGGGTTCATCTGTTGGTACAATAGCACCTAGAAGACAAGGCATTACGTCATCGTTAGCAGTTCTCCAACCCGCCTCAAGCGGCGAACACGCCCAAGCTGGGCGAGAGCACGCCACGCAAAGCGGCAGACGCGTGTATCTTGGTGTCGCCGTGTGCCAGCGTCGCGCTCGTAAGACGTTACAAGACACGCTGGCGGCGACGTTGACGCGGGTTAAGCGGCGCTACTTGCTATCCACTAAACTGTCACTGACGCTTACAGGAAGACTAAGCGCGGCCTGGTCTGTCCCAGGTGGCATGCAGAGAACCAGCAGCTCGTGCCAGCTTCTTGCGCAGAAGTTGCAGGTGACGTCAGAACGACGCCGAGCTCCGATTGGCTCTGGTTGAAAGCGATAGTGGGTCGACCTCAATGCTAGATGCCTTCGGGTCTACCCACTATGTTTGTTCGATCAGCCAATAGGAGCTCGACGTTCTGACACCATCGCAACCTCTGTGCAAGAAGCAAACGAACTTGCACTCAGCATTGGTTGATTTACGTCCAACTCATAAGGTAGCCAGAACGGGGAGGGGCAACTGGTACAGCGCTGTTCTCACCCAGACGTTCGTAAAGCAGAAAGCTCGATCCCTCGGTGCACGGCGACGTGCTCAGGCGCATGTCCTCCTGGCCAGGAGCCAGCGCAGCGTGCTCGTCGGACCGCCCTGGACTCGGAGCGTGCAGGAACGACTGGCAGTCGTCGTTGCTCGGAGTTGCTGTAATGCGTACGACCCAACACTGTTAATGTTGATAACTCTAAAAAGGCCTGCAGAACTTAAAAAATCGATCTGATAGACTCTGCGCGTGTCCATCGGCATGCGCTGGTTCACTGGTTCTTTAGAACGTTCGTTGTGAAGGCAGCATGCAGTGCCCGTACAACGGGTGCCACTCTGATGACTCTGTTGTATATATAGAAAAGGACACCTTTTTAATCCCACCCGTAGGAGAGTCAAAGTAGCGATGCAGGCGAATTGGTACATTCTTACAAATTGTTGACGCAGCGCGCCATAAACAAGGAGAGAGGAAGCGGCTCTCTTGCCTACTGCCTTTCTCTGTCATTCTTTATTGCGCGCTGCATCACCCATTTGTGTGTATAGGAAACCCTGAGGTCATGCCAGAATTAAACTGGCGACGCCTGGTTGGGCTGTTAACGTTACAATAACTAGCCGTTACCGAACTAAAAGTGTACGAGTGGTTCGAGAGAAATCCTAACCGTGTTCTTCTGACCGCAAAATTAAACTACGCATCGCCGAACACTAAATTTCCGGTCGAATGTAGCGCTTTACCAAAGACGAAGAATATATATAATTATAAATTATATTGCGATTTAAATCAAGATTTAAGTTGAGACCAGCTTTACTGATGATTAAATCGGGGGTCTCCAAACCCCGGCTCGCCAAGGCTTTCTGGCCGGCCCGCAGATTGCCGCGGTCTTGGCAGTGACGCCCGGCCCGCGATCCACTTCGGCCAGCGCAAAAATAGCGCGACGCTAGCGCACCGAACGCGCAAACCAATGTTGCACACATTCCTCAAAAAAAAAAAAAGAAGGAACGAAAGCTCGTTCCTCGTTTTTTCTGATTTCTGGAACTCGTTCCCGTTACTGTTTAAGAAATGGAACGTATCGTTACATATACGTTATCTTTGTATTTTGCTAATTACCATAATTAGTTAGATCAAACAAATATCTTATTTTATATATTCCATCAGATGGCAACGTACGAATTTGATTGCCGTGATAGAAGGGCACCTGGAGAAGAAAACAAGCGGAAACAAGGTTCCATTTGTTGATATAATCACCTTAAAACATTTCAGCGTTTGGCCACATGCATGTTTGTGGAGGGCGATTCAGACGAGCCAAATGTACTGTGAGCCGGGAAGTAGGAGCGCGGCACATTGCACGAGAGTGTTTTACAACAACCTCACACGTTTCAATCTAACAAAGTTTCTTGTTCGAACTTAACAACAGTTGCTTCTCGATGTTGCTCTCCGCAAAACAAGCCCTTTTTTTGTTTTTTTTTTTCGACAGCATTTTGTTGGCAACGCTAAACAAACTTTTCACCGAAGCACTCGAAGGCACTGCCGTGTTGTACTCGAGGAAAAGGCGGTGCAATCCCTCGAAGCTCTTCATCTGCGACAGCGGGTGGTCGACTGGCACCAGCAGGTTCCGACTCCCGAGACAGTTCGTCCTGTGCTTCGGGCTGAAGGGTTCGTTGCCCGAATGATAAGAAGTTGTCTTGTGTTGAGGAGACGGCAATATCTGCACTGGCTGTGGAGGTCGCCGAAGCTAGCTCCGTCTTGAGGTAGTTAGACGCCTGGTCACGTATGCAACCATCTTCGACTTTAGATTTCTGTGTGTACGAGGATTCGCGGAAGAAAGTACCGAGTTGGAGACGTCCCTCTTTCTGTGTATTTTACTTTCGACTAAAAGTTTTTTTGTTTTGTTTTTTGTACTACAGTTTTGGTCACTAAAAACAGTATCAATATCCACCAGCTCGCCTGCACCCCAATGTTACAGAGTGAGGACCCCACAAAATAAATCCTAGAATAACTAACAAAAATGTTATCGAGATCCTGCTCTTTGTAAAGATATTGTTCTACTTTCTAGAGATTCCCCCTTAGAAATATAATAAAAATTACCCACTGGACAACAAAAAAAAAGGAACGCCGTTTTCTTTTTTTTGTTCAGTAAAAACGTAACGGGTTCCCCGTTCCAGTTCCACTAAGGTAGAATGGAACGGCGGCGTTCCTCCGTTGCCCTTAGAAACAGCGCCTTCCAGGAACGCGGTTCCTTGGAACACCGTCCTGAACAACACTGACGCAAACGAAGATGTCATAAAGAACTACTGAACACTGCGTTGAAAGGCGGGTTCTCTCGTAATAATATTTATTGTTCATCGTGAACCATTACTATTCATAGTCCCCTGTTTCACGGCTGTGTAACTTTGTTAGAATTTGTTTCCGTTATCTTGTATATCGTGCTTAGTCTTGTGTCATTGTCATCATCAGGTCTACCGTTCTCATAAGGCGTCCGCCCCGTCTGCATGCGCCAAAGTTCTTGAACTTTGGCGCAAGCCCGGCGAGTTTTCTGCGCTTAAATCAAAGTGCAAATCGGACCAGGATATTCCATGTGTTGAATGCAAATTGCTTAAAGTTCTAGGAGTTTTTGTTTTCGCAGTTCATACTTAAAACAATATGCGTGTGTTTTTTTTGTGTTTGTTGTTTTGTGCAACAAATTCGAAGGTAGTCAAATTTCTAAGCGGTAGCCTGGAATTCGTCATTTTTCTATACTTCGTTTCAGCTTAAGTACAGACGCAGCCGATGCTATCTGCCATCTGTTCGAATTAAAATGGAACACCCGGTATACCTTAAGCGCCAAATAAATTAAAAAAAGATCAACTCTGTTTAGATTCAACTTTCTGGCTCCATTGGCGTCCTTCTAGACCTTGCAATTAATATTTCCTGCGACGCTCGCGACCCTGAACTCAAGCGAGGAAGCACACACAGTGCAACCCTGCTCAAGCACGTACCGCCTTGAGCAACAGAGAGCGAAGTAGTTCGTGATTAGTTCGGGAATGTTGAATGACCCCGGTCTCTACGCACCCAGGATTTCGGGCAACAGAAGCTTGTCCTTGTTCTGTGCCGGTAGGTTTTGGCCGGGAGGAAAGGACTCCTGCTCTCCGGTGTAGTCTTCTCAACCACAGTCAGATCTGCAGTCAGGCGACTGCCAGGGGGGTGCAAGGACCTCCGTCTGCAGGACAAGCACGCATCGCGCGTGTAATTTGTCTCCACAAGTTGTCTTTTTTTTTTACGTGGACATTGTTTATTTTTAACTTCACGGATAGGGAGACCAAGAAAAAGACGGGTTTATAGACAACTTCACGAGCCATCGGCACTCCCACAGGTGTAAAATAACTTCAGAAAACAGAAAGAAATTGCTAGTGTACAAAATTACAATCCCCTTTTATGCATTTATAGGCACAGTCTGTCAAGAGTTAATAACTCCGCCTTTAAAGTGTCTCACTCTGCTGGCTCTTAGCATCCTAGAAATACTGAAATTAAAACAATACGCGGCCGACTTCCATATTAAAAAAAAAAATCAATGATCGCCAGACACCGATTTCATCTCCGGCGATGGGTGGAGCATGTTCCGAAACCAGGACCACTGTCAGTAAATAGCAAGCGAAGGATCCTCGCGCCTCCGACCTGTGGAACCGAGGAGTGACATCTCGAATGCGCGCGGCTCGTTGCCCATACAGCCCGGACTACGACTCAACCATAGCCTCCTCTATACTGACAAAGCATGGCAGATCGCCACGAGAAGCGGCCGCCGAAATTGAAAAGGTAGAGCGGCAGACAACGGATGAGGAGAGAGAGCCACGTGACGGGCGCCTCGCTGCGGCGAGACGCCGAAGCACACTTCTCCCGAGCGATGGAATGTCCGCTCGTGCTCCAGCGTTTCTCGCGCTATCGCTTCTTGTCTCGTCGGGTTTGAAAACCATGTTTCGGGTCTTCACCGCTGCAAAACGCTGTGCGCTGACGTCCAGTTACCCCGAGAAATGCTCTGTGCTACCAGATCCTCGCGCTCCAAATCTGCGACCGGGCACTCTATGGCTCCGTCGTCGAAAGGCCAGGCTTTGTGAGCGTAGAGGAGGATATGACTCGACCCAGCGAACGCGCTCTCGCGCGCTTACAGACCAAACTGCACTCCCGCGAAAAAAAAAAAAAAAAGCATAGTTTGTTGTTATTAAAATTATTGTTGCAGTATTATGTTCCCTCTCCGCGGAAAATTAACATTTTTCGACTACTCTTACTTGCTTCTATCATCTACAAAAAGCATACATATTTTGTAATATCAGTGTTTGCAATCTCAACGAAATGTCGCGTTTTCATTGGTCACATGCCGTCCTGGCTGCCGGCACATTGCTCCTCCCATTGCCGGAGATCATTTCTATCTTTGATTGTTTTTTAATAGGGAAATTGGCCGCGCATCGTTATGATTTATGGATTTATAGGATGCTTAGAGCCCGAAGAGTGAATTATCGCCATATTTAGGCGACGTCAGAAACCTCCCCAGGGCACCTTTAAGCACTATAAGTCTATTCAATGACTCGTTCATGTGCCTCTCGTTGAAAACAATGGTTCATGCTCTGCAACTTCCACTAGTTGAGGTAAAGCCCTGAAACAAGAGGAGGTCACATTCGATGGGGAGTTTTAACTCTTTGCCTGGGGGTTTACGTTCTCTTCGTTGAATGACATTTCATTCCCTATGATGCAGTGCATGCTGTCTAAATCATTTGAGAGCAACGTGTTCTTGATATCGAGATAATCGCAGTGCAACTTATAATGAAGCACCTCGGATTCGGTGTTGTGCACCGATATGTAAGGGCCGTTTAAACCGTGACAGTTGCGCAGCCCTTCAAAAGTGCCAAAGCGCTTTAAAAAACCACAAAGCCAATGACTGTTTCGTATGTTCAGAAAAGCCAGCAGGGGCGCATCTTGTGCAACCGAGACAGAGCTCCAAACTA
>JAZHYW010048359.1:0-14767 GCA_037355805.1 Ixodes ricinus | reverse complement strand
GTTAAGGCTGCGGTCCCACGGCGGCCATCTTGAACAAGGCGTTAGTTCAGCGTTAACAGATGGTGACACGCACTCGCAAGCGTACGTCACTGGTTCACGGTAGACGGGTCGAGCACCATCACGTTCTCCTCGTACTTTACTGCGCCGCTGCCAGCTGTGCTCAGCTGGCTCAATAGCGGCCCAGCAAACGGATGTATGCGAGAATGTCAGGCTTTGTATAAATCTGTTCTCTTTATATAGGGAGATGCGGTCTGGTGGTTGTCACGGGTTTAGCACAATCTTACCAAGAAGGAATCAATTGTTGATTGACGTGTCAATACTTCTTCAATGAAAACTTTGCAGGGGATCCACGCTCAGTAGACTCAATCTTCCAGACACCAGCAGCGACGTCAAGTAAACTGCTCGCACCTACGGTACTTACCTCACCATTATAATGACGACCAGTAAAAATATAAATGAAGGTTGTGCTTTTCCTGGCCGGATCCGTGGGTAAGATTTTTGAAAGGTTGTTACATTATAGTTCTAGAAAACAAATGCTAAAGCGGTAATATTTTTCGAGGCACTGATATACAGAAAGAAAGGTACAATGTCGAGATATAAGGATAAACTATCAGAATAAATAGAAGACGTTTATTTGCAATGAACACGCTTGCGGAATGAACGGCGTTTAGCGACCGCAAGTTATGGGTGTATGGGAATTTGTGTCTATGGATTGTTAACTATGGACATGTGACAATTAAAGTTTGTTTATTTCAGGGAGATGGCGGCGGTGATGCACTCTATTGTCGGGACGAATCGTGGAGACGAATGGCGTTTTTCTTAGCGAATGGTAGCGTCCAGGGTCAGCACAGCACGTGGCTGCCGACGTTGTCGACGTTTCGAACATTTACCATTTTCTCGACAAAAGTGAAGCGGCACATCAGCAACTTGTGAAAAGAGTCAGCGCCTGAAAGTCTGAAGTACATCATGAATCAACGAAAACGATCCACTTCCCTTCATCTGCGGGTATGAAACGCATCGGCACCAGAGTTACGGTCGATGCGTACCCTTCATGGCTGGAAGTTTGCCATCGATGTTCGCCACGACGTAAAAAAGGGCACATAGACGTTCTACGCTCCCCTTCTTCACTTCTTTGCCCTATCGAAAATACTTTTCCGATAACGCCAAATCTTTATTTCAAATAAAAATAAAACAAGTCTCTCTGCAAAAAGGGCATCAGGCATCACATTGCGCACCATACCATCCCGCAACTAACGCGTTAAGAAGAGTGGTGCAGGAAACGAAAGCCCCCAATTGAAGCCACGGAAGAAGCTGAAATCAGTGAAGAATCGCCAGGTTCTGTTCCAGCCGCACACGACGGTTTCATTTTACACGGTAAAAACACCCGCCGAAACAATATGTTCCAGTGACGAAGAGCCACACTGCTCGATTCATATGATACTATGGCTATGAATGAAGATTGAGAGACTCCCAGACTGGGAGTAATGGCAGATTATCTGGGTCGGACAACTTGTGTACGTAGGACTCAGCAGTCGGCCTATAAATCTCTGGAGTTAAAAAATATTTATGTTGGTTGACAGACAGGTTTTTCATCCCCAAAGACGCTGGATATCAATGCCCTTGAGTGTAAATATAACGAAATCACAAATCTCTTTGTGTATTGTGTAACTGCCTTGTATTTGTAGTAGAGGCTACGGTGGTGACGGACATTTCACATAATTGTGTTCTCGATTTTTTATTTTTTCGCCCCCTATACCTTTATGGCTCTTAGTAGTCTTCGAATCTTTTGGAATGTATACTTTACGTCAATGAGGCCATTAGTTCCAAGTGTCAATCAGGGAATGCTGCTAGAAACTGTCCTTTATTTAATGAATAAGCAGTAATTTCCTCTTCTACATTGCAGTTTTCCTGTTCCACGTATAGTTGTAAAGCAGTATCCTTATTGATTCTACTATATTCTGTTGGTGGGTGAAGAAAGGCCTTGGTACACGACACTTGAAATAGTGTGCCTGAGACTTGTACGTTGTAGGTCTATCACCCACCCACACGTCATCCTTTATAGAACCTGATAATTTAATCATTACTTCGTCACCTCATATTTTTTTCATCAACAGTAAGTACAATAGTGGCTACTGCCAAGGTTACAATCTAAGAAATGAAAATGAGTTGTTCAGTCTCTTCAATATAAGCGGAGACTATATACGTTATTACGTTACATTGTTTCGGGACGATCGACGTCCATCATACCGATCTTCAAAATGCGAGAGAAGTAAAGGATCATGGTCGATAATGCCCATACCGCTCAGCCTGGGCCCAGACGCAGCTGATGCTACAAGCGCGAGTCGCTGGGCTTCCAGCGTCCCTGCTGGTTGCCACTGCGGCGGCGTTCAGTACGTAAACACTATTCAGGGCCACACGCTCGCGCTCGTAGTGAATGTATTGCGTCTGACCTGCTGAAACGGTGAAGTATAGCAATAATCTCTTCCGGAACACGTGGAGCGAAAGCCTGCGCTGCAGAACCCACCCTGCCCCTGCCCATTCCTGGGATGCGGGAAGAGCATCATACCGGCGTTGGTCGCGGCATCACTACTGCGGCGCACGTTAAAGACCAGACGAGGGTTGCACCGCACTGGTCAAATCTGTTCATGTACACCTGAGACAATTGTGACGCCCACTCAAGGCAGACTAACTTCCAGAATCATTAGCGTGTCACCCTTCTTTTTTTACCAGTTCTTTTTAATTAGCGCTCGCCTGTTCTTTGAGACGGTTAGAACTAACGTTGATTAGAAATAGTCAGTACATAAACCCTGCGTTTTCTCCGTACCTGGCCGCTTCCTCCTCCTTATTACGTAGGCGTAATAAAAACTAAATACAAATAATGCAGGTTATTCATATTTCAGTTTCAGTTTCGGTCAGGAAAGGAGGTTCGCGGGAAGTAGGCCACAATGAGCTGCGCTTGTATATCGGCACCTTTTTTTCGACAGTGGTTAGTGTAGACGCCGTCATTTTGAAAGAAAGGCGAGCCAACGGCAGAGCAGGCGCAACCGCCGACTGTCATGATTCCAAATTGCGACTTTCAGCATTAGATTCGGTGTTAGAAGTTTATAATATTGTTTTGCTTTATCAGTAAACTGCTTAATGTGGAGTACGGAAAAGCGTTTCTTGTGATTTCAGATACAGCTTCAAATAACTGACACTATGATTTTAAGCCACAATATACAAGGTCGCTACCTGAAGTGTAGCTTATTTGGTCACGACACTATTCATGCCCTTGTTCAAGAAGTTTGTACACCTGGAGGGCTTCATGACGTGAGCCCTGTGATCCCATGCTCACTACCCTTTGACACCTCGCCTCTCTCATTGTTCCCGCTAGTGCCAGTAGTAGCTACGCTCGCAGTAACGACACTTGGCCATATTGTGGCTTACAATCATGGTTGCCAGTTATCTGAAGCTTTACTCAAAATCACAGGAACGCTTTTCCGTCCTTCCACGAATGTTTAAACAACTGCGACAGAGCCTAGCAATATTGTATCAGCTTCCTAGCACTCGCATCTAACGCAGAGGATGTTGCACTTCTTGGATCATGGACGATCGGCAGTCGTGCTTGTTCTGCACAAGACCCAAAATGGCGGCGCCCAAAACAATTTTGGGAACGGAGTGCCGATACTTTAAACGCAGCCTCATTTAGTGACTCTAGGCATGAAGTGAACTCGGGTGTATTCTTTCCCTCTTCGTCTTTATCGTTTATTGATTTCAATTATATCGAATAATGAACACTTTATATCACGCTACGCTTGTGTAATTATTTGTCTTAGATTTATTAACTTGACCAGTACTTAAACCGTTCATTTATCGATAGTAAATCTTCAAATATATTTTCTAAAATGTGAAGGTGAAACGACACGGAGATTGATGATGATACAGACGCCAACGCCGCCTCGAAAATTGTTTGAACTTTGAAATCAGCAGTTTTGTCTGCCATCCGCCAGGTAGCACAACAAAACACCCAAACAGTTTTTAATTGTTTTTAAAATTAGCTAAGTCTCTACAACTATCAAGAAACCAAAGCAAGATCATTGGGAAAATCTAATACATCGCAATGTATATCTATTCCATAGAATAAATGTTATTAGATGCCAATAAATCTGTTTGATGTCCAAAAAAGATGCGTCAAAAACAGGTAAGTTTGAAGGGCTCCTGGAGCGTTATGACTTTGAAAATAAAAAAGCCACCGTCCACCTTCTTGGGCAACTATTGTAGTTCTAAATGTTCTAAACGATTTTACCATGGTTTAATTATTTACTCAGCGGCATTTGAATACGATGACTCGAAGCACAAAAAGTGCTACGTTTGATATAGAATATCTAAACAAAAAATATTACACAACATTAATTTTTTTCTGCATATTACTAAATATAATCACTACATCTGTAGCTAATTTCATTGCTCTAGCGCTTGCCATTAAAAGTATATGTGTATGAAAAATGTCAATTTTAGGCAATATTTGGAGAGCTGTAAAAAACAAAGTAGTGCAAATACCAAAAGTATACCGTTACATTCTGCTCCGACATCATCTTAACAAACTGCTCTATTGAGAACCGTAAGTTATCTTCAATGAATCGTTCATAAAACATGAACCAGCGGAGCAAGTGAGGGTCCGCGCCATCATATTCCAACAACGCTAAGCAAATGCGCATGAACAGTATGAACCAATACATACATAATATCAAATGAAAGAAGGATTGCATTGCCTTTCGAATGACATCAATCCCAACAAACAGTGCTAAAAGAGATGAGTAATGATTTTATGCACTGTAATTAATTCCTATACTTCGTTTCACCTTATGTGCGAGCGAAGGCAACGCTGGAAGCGCGAGCACGAAAGCTCCGTGCGTTCAGGCTTTGCTCGAGCGCGCGAGCTGGGGAGAAACGCAAAGAGCACTGGTCTCGCGCTTCTAGCTTTGACTTCGCTCGCAGATCAGGTGAAACGAAGTATAGGTTCAAGAGCACACCAGGATTAGGCTTTTAATACTGCGTCGCAAAGTTGCAGAATTAACGGTATTTTAGCGACCTACCGAACTGATAACGTTAAGATTCAATAAAATATATGCGACTAAGGTAAAAAAAAAGAAGATGTTGAGTCATATATGTTAAACTAGCTTTCTTTACTTCGGAATTAAAAACAGCGCGAAAAGACGAGGACCAGAGAAATAAGTAACGGGTTTACTACGGTTGATCGAATGCCATTTCATCGAAGCACGTATTAGAGAATGGGCACGTTTTATCGAAGCACGGTTTAGAGAAAGCAGAGCCTCAGTTTAGAGAAACGCCGTTTATCGAAAAGGGGACGCTTTTTTATTTTAAAAGGCTTTCCTACTTCTCGCGTGTATCACTGGTGTGCGTAGCAATCCATGCCCCCTGCTGCGCTCCCGCCGCTTCGCGGCGGGCAGTCTGCGGCGGCTCATTACAAAAATGTTAACTCACCTGATTTACCCGTACGCGCCGCTTCGCGGCGGCCGAATTCGCTAAAAGGAGGCTCATCGCCATTTTCTAAACTGGGTTCTCTATAAAGCCATTCGATAAGCAGGGGTCGGTAAAACAGCGTTCGCTAAAACAAGCTTCTCTGAACCGGATACCTCCGGAAGTAACACGGACGCAGCGCTGCGTCCGTGTTACGTTCTTGTCTGGTCCTCGTCTTTTCGCGCTGTTTTTAATTCCGAAGTATGTACTAACTCGCCCAAGCCTCAACTTTAGTTTCTTTTACTGTTTCATCGAAATTAAATAACGCAATTTATTTTCAGTGTACCTGAAAATAAAAGTGGATTCTACGAATGATAAATAGCTATAAGATACTCGTTTCACTGTTGAAATAGGATCTATTGCCAAAGAAACGCGGAAAATATATTCCCAGTTTTGCGGTTCAAACCGGTTCGAACCGGTTCAAACTGGTTCGAACCGTTATTTTTTGCTCCCCGGAACTGAACCGGAGCTGAACCGAAAGCTGTGAACCCGAACCGGAACCGAACCGATAAAAATTTCGGTTCGACACCCTGCCGGTGGGTTTTTGCATTTGACGCTATGTAGTTGACAACTTGAAGGACAGTCTTCCTAACACCTTAATAAGAGAAGCACTTCGCCACCCGGGGCTTACAGATGGGTAATGCTGTGTACTAAGAGAAAGTAATGAAGGCGGGAGTCACTCTGCAGAAGACCTGGTAAGCATGTATTCTTGCCAGCCGTGGCAAGTCCATCATCTGTGGCAATTGCGACAAGTTTCTGCAGGGGAACATCGAACCATTCCAACGCTGTTATCAAAGCGACCTTGATGTCAACCCCACGAGTGGTTTCCTTGGGGGAAACTATATCCAAATGCTCTTTTCTCACTATTTTGTCACATAAAACATAGCGAACAAAAATGGCGAGTTGTGGAGTGCCCTGGATACCCATATATTCACCGATTTGTTGACGACGTCAGAGTTCAGCTCCGAAACGCGTCTCTCTGACCAAATGTCGTGACACTGGAATTTGTCTGACAAGGTTTTGAGGCTTCTTGTTGTTCGGGTCTAACAGTTCTAGGACGCTGTAGATGTTTTTCTTCGTGGAATTATTTCTCCGAATGAATCGTTTAGGCACGAGCAACGTTCCATGGAATCGCGATCTTGCCTCGGCTGCTTTGTCCGATTCATGGCTAAAAACATGTATCAGAAACTGCTGATTCTAAAGTCGGAATTTGAGCTGGGCCAATGTGGCTTTTCATACAACAATTTGAGGCTGTATAGTCCCAAGAAAATAATTAGTGATCGGTCTCAAAGTGATGTCGAAGATTGCTTGCTTTGTGATGTAGAAAGTGCAACATTACAGATGACAAAGTGGTTAACAGTTTTTTTCTCTGAAGGTAAAATCTTGGCCCAACCTGTGAAGAAAATTTCGATGCTCGTCTTCGCACTTACGTTTTTTTTATGTGTATATCACTTTCTTGGGGATGATCAGGACTCCCGCAGCATGTAGCATGTTGTCTGGGCACAATAGGTACCAGAGGCGGAGTAGCAGCTGAATCAATAGCGACACTCCTCGTCGTCAAGAATGCCATCAGTCACTCGATGTTTTTTTTTTCAGTGCATTGTGCACAGGAATTTTTTGTATTACAAGCAAGAGTCTTGGTATCGAAAGATTTTTTCCTTCAATGCAAACGCCCTGCCCACATCTTAACAAGCACGTGCCTGGTCTTTTCCTCCGATGTATAGAAAAACACTTTCAGGTGACAATATTCATCTCCAGTCAGTGATAACACGTTAACAATGAGAACCTCTCCGGTCGTTTAGCGAACCTAAAACATAAAACTTTGACCACTGGAAGCTATTAATCAGATCACCCGAAGCGTCTGCATACTGCCTTAACAAATAGAACACAATAGGACATGAAGAGCTTGTATAGTACATTAGGGACCACCTCCATCCTCGAGTTTTTAAAATTGAGAGCGAGACCAAATATTTCCTTTAGTTCCAAGCAAAAGTGCACGTAGTAACTGGAAGTCACCGCCCCTAAGATATTTTTTAATATTTTCGGGAGCAGAAAGGAAGCTGGTCTTCAGAGAGAAACAAGGACGGGGGATACAGATGTTACAGTCGCGTGCCGCATTTTTGCCCACCCATAGTATACACCAACTCACTGTTTCACAAACAAACTGGAGCGCCCCTAGCGGACGCCACCGGCGCCGCGAATGCGCGATGGGGTTTGGGCAAAGGCTCGCCGTCGCCCATAAACAAACCATTGAAATGCGATGTTGTCGGCGTCTGTGTGAGTCCCCTGCTCTTTTCGCGTTCGAATTGTTGATTCGACGTCTTCCTGGCGATGTCTGACTATTTGAGCTGGCGTCAGCGAAATTACCGAGGCTCGTTACACCGCAAAACTTCGCGTGAATAATGTGACATATGGCGATTCATTCCGCGTGGACGCCGCAGTATGTACGCTACCGCCTGATCCGGATGATGAGATTTCGCTCCGCAATTTTCAGTCGCGGCGCTGTTCGAGCTGCAAAAGCGTCAACCGTAGCTGAGATGGTCGACGTTGATACTGAAAATGGTAAGCAGAATCGACCAAGGAACTAGGGCATAACAAGTTCGGTGATGGTCACTGGTAACAATGAAGCAACATCTTCTTGTATCTACTGTTTGCATCGAGCCTGCTTACCAACCTTCAAACTTAAGTCTTTTGAGGGTCTGCAGCACTTCTTATCGCAAGTACCGGGCCAACGTTTGGTCTGATGGGCCGCCGTCGTCTAAGAGAGCAGACGACAAGCAGAAACGTTAGGAAGAGGCAGATGACAGTTCGAACGATCAGGCGGCCGTTTGAACTCGAATACGCATTTAACCAGACATGTACGTAACGCATTACAAGTAACGAGTTACTTGTACCTAGTTACTATTTTCGGTAACGAGTAACGTATTTAGTTACTTTTGTAGAAAAGGAACGACTAACGGTATTTAGTTACTTTTAGCGTCAAGTAACGAGTAACGGTATCTCGTTACTTTTGAGGAGTAACGTGTACAAGCACCGCTTAAACGGCCTTGTTTTTATTCTAGCCTGAGTATGCGTCTATTGCGACAAAGGCAGATGGGCAACCCAAAAAACAACTAAACAGTTGACAGTACAAAGCAACGTATATCGCTGAGCACGTCAGTCGAGCAGTTCGACTGCCGTGTCCTGCGATAAACGTTGCTGTACTGAACTCTACAGTTGGGAATGTCCTTCACCCAGCGAGCACAATCAGGTTCGTTGGTTGAGCTTTCTAGAACCAGGTACGGACCGAATGTAAACCTGGAGGTTGCAAACACGGGAAGTCACATAACCCATTACACCGCTGTCCTCAATGAAGGCGCAGTTCCCCGAAGATTCACCAACCTCAAGCTGGGAAGCGCACAACACCGCCGTTCCTTCGAGCGCGTCAGTAGAACGACGCTTCAGCTGCGCCGGAGATGTATTTTCAACGAAGCGGGGAAGCCCAACTGATCAAACCTTCGACAGGATGCGTTAAGGGCAATGACTACTAGAAAGAAAACAATAAAACCATGAAACAAAACAGCTGTGTATTTGCTCGTCAGGCACTATGTGAAAGTAACTCCGTTACTCTTGAGGTAACTCACGCGTTTTTTTTGAGAATCGGTAAACTGAGCAACGTATTTAGTTACTTTTTGAGCGAGTAACGAGTAACGGTATTTAGTTACTTTTCTTGGGTAACGTGTACATGTCTGCACCCAGCGTATTCCGCAGGTGGTCCGCACAACTTGGCGGTTTTTCTGGGCGTTCATTTTGGAACAAAACAAATAAATCTGATGACCACAAGTATCCGTGAATTCAACCCAGAAGTGCTTCCAGCCCAAGCTAATCGTTGTCCGACGGCGTCTGCTTTTCCTCTTCACGGCATATATCCAGATTCTCGGACGAACTGAGCACGTGAAAACTGACCTTCAAACCTTCTCGACACTTTTGGTACGGCCCCAGTCGCGGCGTTTTGATCGAGAAGGCAGGTTTTTGTCTGGTTCCTTTCAAAACAACGCAGGAATACACGTCTGGCATGGGGACTTCTGCCCACAGCCCCAGACCGGAAGTGCGACCGACGCGCCACCACCGCGCCGTGACGTCACAGAGATGAGTTCGTGTATGGGGAACGAGGGGCAAGCATCATGAAAGATTGCTTGTGCAAAGTAATTTCCGTTCTTGCAATTATTTTTTATTTATAGTACTTTAGTTCAGGTACATCACGCAAAGTTACGTTACCTCGCACTTACTACTTTACTTGAAGCGCGTTTACAGCGCATATTGCCCTGCCATCGGTCAGACCAAAAACCTAACTGCCTTTGTCTCAACTGCACATGTCCAACGCGTTCGAATGCGACAGCCAAACGTCGGGCGCCGACGTACCGCACCCCAACGCGTGCAACGAAGTGCACCGGAGACAGAAGCTGCCTTTGTCTCCACTGCGCTCGTAGAACGCGTTCGGACTGCGAAAGCCAAGCGCCAGACGTCGACGTTCCTCGCTCTAACGCGTTCGACGAGTGCGAAGTGGAGACAAAGGCAGCTAGCTTCAGGTCAACCCACTGAGCGGTTTCAACTGGACCTAGGCATTCTGACGTCCCCGCGCACTATCGTCTCCTCCGCTCTTCAGTTTACTTGTGCATGCCCGTCAAGGCAAATTCCTGCTCGGGGGACGTGGAGTCGGCCAACTGAGCCCGATCAAAACACTACAGAAGAGATGGGCAGTGGAAAAAGCGTCGGCGGTGCCCCCATCCGCCGTGTGGGGCCAGATGTGTAGACTGCCGCGAGTGGCGCTGTTGGTCAGAAATCCGGAGGACCATGGCTACTGTAAGATAGGTTATGGCGTGGCGTACGCTCGCAGATGGTTTCTGTGGTATTTATGGTCGTCTTTCGCAATTTGTTTTCGTGAATGCCAAGTGCTTTGTTATTGTGATTACATAGGTTCGAGTTTTGTCACCAAGCTATTCAAATGAAGAGAGAAGACGGATGATAGCACCGCCATTGCGCACCGGCACGCAATGATGCTTACCCCGGTTTTCACCAAATTGCCCAAGTAAGCTTTAAAACATTAATTCATAGATGTTGAAGCACCAGTCAAGCATACATAGGCCACACTAATGAGCCGCTAAGATCAAAAACAACTAAACTTGGCGCGAACTTTGCTGGCATGGAGTGCTCGCAATTAGACTGCCGTCATGCGCAGACGCTGATTTTGCTTGAGTGGAGACATCTCAGCCATTTTTCCACCCAATCTTCCCTTTTGTTCGGGCTTTTTTGAAGAAAACGCGCAATTACAGGCCACGGTCCCACTGAATGTGGCAGTTTAGGTACTTTTTGGAAGGTCATTACTCGTCTCCTTTTAAATACTGTTTTGTGGGATTGATGTCATTCGAAAGGCAATGCAATCCTCTTTCATTTGATATTATGTATGTATTGGTTTATATTGTTCACGCGCATTTGTAGCGTTGCGAATATGATGGCGCGGACCCTCACTTGCTCCGCTGGTTCATGTTTTATGAACGATCCATTAAAGATAACACGGTTCCAATAGAACAGTTTTGTTAAGATGACGTCGGAGCAGAATGTAACGGTATACTTTTTTGGTATTTACACTACTTTGTTTTTTTCAGCTCTCCAAATATTGCCCTAAAATTGACATTTTTCAGCACAAATATGTTTTTAATGACAAGCGCTAGGGCAATGAAATTAGCTACAGATGTCGTGCTTATATTTGGTAATATACAGAAAAAATTTAATGTTGTGTAAAATTTTTTTGTTGAGATATTTTATATCAAACGTAGCACTTTTTTGTGCTTCGAGTCATGGTAATTCAAATGCCGCTGAGTAAATAATTAAACTATGGTAAAATCTTTTATAACATTTAGAACTACAATAGTTGCCCAAGAGGTGGACGGTGGCTTTTTTTATTTTCAAAGTCATAACGCTCCTGGAGCCCTTCAAACTTACCTGTTTTTCACGCACATCTTTTTTGGACATCAAACAGATTTATTGGCATCTAATAACATTTATTGTATGGAATAGATATACATTGCGATGTATTAGAATTTCCCAATGATCTTGCTTTGGTTTCTTGATAGGTGTAGAGCTTAGCTAATTTTAAAAACAATTAAAAACTGTTTGGGTGTTTTGTTGCGCTACCTGGCGGATGGCAGACAAAACTGCTGATTTCTAAGTTCAAAAAATTTTCGAGGGCGGCGTTGGCGTCTGTATCATCATCAATCTCCGTGTCGTTTTACCTTCACATTTAGAAAATATATTTGAAGATTTACTATCGATAAATGAACGGTTTAAGTACTGGGTCAGGTTAATAAATCTAAGACAAATAATTACACAAGCGTAGCGTGATATAAAGTGTTCATTATTCGATATAATTGAAATCAATAAACGATAAAGACGAAGAGGGGAAGAATACACCCGAGTTCACTTCATGCCTAGAGTCACTAAATGAGCTGCGCTTAAAGTATCGGCACTCCGTTCCCCAAAATTGTTTTGGGCGCCGCCATTTTGGGTCTTGTGCAGAGCAAACGCAACTGCCGATCGTCATGATCCAAAAAAGCGACTTCCTCTGCATTAGATGCGGTGCTAGGAAGCTGATGCAATATTGCTATGCTCTGTCGCGGGTTGTTTAAACATTCGTGGAGGACGGAAAAGCGTTTCCTGTGATTTTAGATAAAGCTTCAGATAACTGGCAACCATGATTTTAAGCCACAATATGGCCAAGTGTCGTTACTCTGAAGCGTAGCTAATTTACTGGCACTAGCGGGAACAATGAGGAAGAGGCAGGTGTCAAAAGGTAGTGGCTTGTGGAAACCACGGGGCTCACGTCATGGCCCCTCCAGGTATTACAAGCTTCTTGAACAAGGGCATGAATAGTGTCATTAAATAAGCTACGCTTCAGAGTAGCGACACTTGGCCATATTGTGGCTTAAAATCATGGTTGCCAGATATTTGAAGCTGTATCTGAAATCACAAGAAACGCTTTTCCGTCCTCCACTTTAAACAGTTTGCGACAAAGCAAAGCAATATTACATCAGCTTCCTAACACCGAATCTAATGCTGAGGAAGTCGCAATTTTGAATCATGACGATCGGCAGTTGCGCCTGCTCTGCACAAGCACCAAAATGGCGGCGCCCACAACACTGTCGGGGAAGAAAGTGCCGATACTCTAAGCGCAGCTCATTTATTGGCCCTACTTCCCGCGAACCTTTTTTCCCCTGACTGAAACTGAAACTAAATTTGAATAATACACCATTATTATAGCTTATTTAGTTTTAACCACCTACACATAATGAGAGGAGGAAGCGGCCGGGTAGGAGAAACGCGGGTTTTATGTGCGACTGTTCTAATCAACGTTAGTTCTAACCATCTCAAAAGAGAGAACGCGCGAGCTTGCGCTGGTTAAAAAAAGACGGTCCAAAGAAAAGAGGCGGCACGCTGTGTTCTTTGTGATTGTGCGTCTAATTGCAAATTGTTGTGTGTATGTTTACACAGCCGGAAGTTAGTCTGCCTTAGTGGGCGTCTGGTGTCTCAGGTGTAGATGAGCAATTTAGCCAGTGCGGTACAACCGCAAACCTGGGGTCCTTAACGTGCACCACGCAGTAGTGATACACGACCGCCGCCGGTATGATGCTCTTCCAGATCGAAACGGGCAGGGGCGGGGTGGGTTCTGCAGCGCGAGCTTTCGCTCCACGTGCTCCGAGCTGGTGTGCGCTAGACATGCACTAGGGCCACCGATCGCCCCCCCCCCCCCTTATATAAGTATTTGAAGATCGACGATGGACGTCGATCGTCTCGAGGTAAAGTAACCTAATAACATTATATAAATAATAAACATATTGAAGGATTGAACGGCTCAATTTTTCAATTCTTGGATTGTAATATGGCGGTAGCCTATTGTACTTACAGTTGATGAAGAGCAATTTGAGGTGACGAGGTAATGATTAAATGATGAGGCTCTATAAAAACAACGATATTAGTGGGTGTCGAACCACAACGTACAGTGCCAGACTTGTTTCTAGTATCGTGTACCCAAAGACCTTTCTTCACCCGCAACAGAATATGGTAGAATCAATGAGGATGCTGCTTTACAACTGTACGTGGAACAGGAAAACTGCACTGTGCAGAAGTGCGGCTTATTCGTTAATATGAGGGACGGATTTCTAGCAGCATTCCCTGATTGACTACTTGGAACAAATGGCCTCGTTGACGTAAAGTGTCCCCGTTCCAAAATATTCCTGAAGCCTACTTAAACCGCAAAGGAGTATGAAACGAAAAATAAGAAAAAGGAGCCTGGTGTGAAAGGTCCAAATCACCACCATAGCTTCTACTACCAAATACAAGGGCAGTTACACAATACACAAAGAGACTTTTGTGATTTAGTTATATTTACACTCAAGGGCATTGATATCCAACGTATTCAGAGGGATGACACCTTCTGGTCAACCAACATAGAGCCTTTTCTACTCAAGTTTTACACGGAAAGCCCGACTTCCGCCGAAATTCCTCACGTAGACGAGTTGTCCGACCGAATAAACTGCCATTACTCCCGATCTGGGAATATCTCGATCTTCGTTCATAGGCCATAGTATCATGAGATCGAGGGGTGTGGCTCTTCGTCCGCCGAACATTGCTTCGGCGGGTGTTGTTACCGTGTAAGATGAGACCGTCGCGTGCTGCTGGAACAAGAACCTGGCGATTCTTCACTGAACTGCTTCTTCCGTAAGCTTCAAGAGGGCTTTCTTCGCTTCGCACACCATCTGTTCTGCTTGCCCGTTAGTTGCAGGATGGTATGGTGCACTTATGTGATGCCTGATGCCGGTTTTCTTTTAGAGCGCAGCACTTAGGCGCCCGTTTCCAGCTTGAGCGGCGTCGGCGTCACCGTCGGCGTCGGCGTAACCGTTAGGTCACGTGACTGACGGACTGACCCCCAGGTCACGTGACTTCCTAGGTCACGTGACTCCCCAGGTCACGTGAACCCCCCCCCCCGAGGTCACGTGACCCCCGTGAGGAGAGGAGGAGAAAGGAGGGGTATACCCTCCCCTCAGTACCCTTCCCTCCCCCTCCTCCTCAAGAGCTGCGCTCCAATTCGGCGTTACAGGGAGTTGTAAACGGCTTTCATTTTTTTTTTCAAAAACTTGTTTATTTTATTTGAACCAAAATTTGGTGCGTTATCAGAGAAAAGTATTTTCGGTAGGGCAAAAAGTAGGCAAAA
>JAZHYW010048357.1:0-24488 GCA_037355805.1 Ixodes ricinus | reverse complement strand
TTAAATAGTAACATTGCAATCATGCAAATGTGCAAGCGATATGTATTTACCAATTGAAGTGTTAAGCATAATGAGATAAAACGGCGCAAAAAGGTACAAAAGGACGTGACAAACCGGAGAGGACAGAGCGCTTCTGTCCTGTCCGGTTTGTCGCTTCTTTTGTACATTTTGCGCTGTTTTATGTCATTATGTTTAGCAACTACTAAATAGCCCAGCAATCAACCTTATTATGATTGAAGTGTGCCTGAAATGTCGAAAGACGATGAAACCGACGACTTTATGCTTGCACTGTAAAACATCCATAGAACGAGAAGAAAGGGTGTTAGAATGTAAAGAATGTCACTTCAAGTACCACTTAGGACCTTGCTCAGAAGTAACCAAAATCGCCCTCCGAGGGAAAAAACCAGGATTTAAAGAACTATGGAAGTGTCAGACTATATGAGGGGTAAGATTAAGAACTCGGAGCACACCTGAAGACGGACAGCCCAATGACGAAAAGCTGGATGTGCAGCAACACCTGACTCTCATAATGAGTATCTTGAGCGTGCTCGCACCACTCAAACAGCAAGTCGATGAGCCTGTCACAATGAAACAAACTGTGATCTACATAGAGAAGGCATGTGTAATCAATGTCAGCCAGCTATGATGAGCTGCTTAAGAAAGTGAAAGATCATGACAGCCAGACTCAGAGATCTGAGAAAGAGGGTGAGTGAACTTGAAAACGAGAGGACTGACGAAACGAATCGACTGAAGAATGAGACAAACAAGCTGAAGCGATACGGACGTAGACATAACCTCGAAGTACACGGACTTGCCATTTCACTGAACGAAAACCTACTAGAAAAGCTGAACAAAATCGCCGACCAGATACAAGTGCCCAGATCTAACCACAGATAACGTACAAGCAGTTCACCGAATCCCCACTAAAGCAAAGGAAGCACCCATCGTGATAGCACGCTTTATCAACCGAAACGAGCGAGATGCGTGGCTTAAAAATAGGCAGAAACTGAGGACTGGCGCAGAAGTAGATAACGTCTATCAACCAGGGAACATGACCGCTCAAAACCGAAAGTTGTTCTTTGATGTCAGAACAAAAGCAAAACACTTAGGTTACAAGTGTTTTTCTGGAATAAAGAAGGATGCTCGAAGGTGCAGAAACCGAGAAGGCGACCCGACTATTAGAATCGAACATAAGTTAATTTGGCAAAAATTAAATAGGGAGTATATTCACCGAATTAGACATAAAAAAGTATAGTGTAAACGCTGTTGTTAACGAGTTTTGTTTTGTATCTGTTGCACACTAATGTATGCAGTCTATAAAAACATTTTAATGAAATAAACAGTGCGATAAACCCTTATCTGGAGATGTGCAGAGGTAATTGTATTCTCGGAAACCAACATTACATCTGATGAAGAGACCTTGCTCTCTCTAGATAATTTTGAGATGTTTTGCATAATAGAGACGGGAAGAGAGGAGGAGGTATCTTGATCATGATAAATCAAGAATGGAAAATAACTAAACACAAAAAAAAGTTTACTTCTGCCCAACGGAGGCACTTCATATTGAAATTGAATTCCACGGAAAGAAACTTTCTATACTAGGATTGTATCGAGCACCACAGGGAAATGTAAATATACGATATTTAAGAAGACATCAACAAATGGCTAAACGATAACAAAGATGCAGACTTAATAGTTGTAGAGGATATTAATCTAGATATCACAAAACCTATTTTAATGATAAATAATTGACTAGACGATATAGCACAAGCGGGACTGGAGTCGATGATATATGAATTCACAACTAAACGAAATATTAGCCGATAAACTAACTAGGGTTATGTCGTTGATTAAAATGTTTAACCCGATTATTCGCCACCCTTTAATCGATTAATTAGTCGACTTATTCGGTCTCGTTCCTTTCCTACATAATATTAAATATATATATATATATGTATATTTTTTTTTGCTTTTTTGAATTTGTGAAAAATAGCGGAATATACAATTTGGATTTCGAATCAGCCTCTATGTGTAGTTCAGAACAGTTCGACACTCACGCTCAAAGGTTATTGCTTCAGCTGCATGAGGCAAAGAGGTTCGTTGATATTTTCCGGTAAGAGCGACTTCCCTTTCAGGGGATGATGCATGAAATCAATTCAAGGGAGTTTGAAACACCGAACGGCTGCTGAAGGCGAATACCAGAAAGGTGCTTGTGTAAAAAGAGGCCCAGTGTTTTGTGCTAACAGCCCCTTTCGAAGATGATACTTCTAAACTCAATTACCTTTTCGTAATATTTTGCAAAAAAGAAAACTGATACATAGCGAGTTCATAGGAAGGTTTTCGAACGCAAGTATAAACAAAGGACAAACAAACAGAGACACCACAGACACGGACGGCGTTTGACTCACAACAACTTTACTTCCACCACTTCGGCGAGGTCTTCCCAACTTGTCTTCTCCTAGGGCTAGACCGCTCCCCTCTCTCCGACATATTTCTCCAGTTCCGCCTCCAGGAATTTTTCTTCTTCGGCTGTCAAGTGCAGCGACTTCTGCATTGTCGTCGCCACTTCTCTGAACGAGAAAGGCTTCAGTTACCTCCCGGTTCAGCCTTTCACTGTGCCCTCTGACTGCTACCGTGCTTCCAAAGATTGTCTGACACCCTCCGCAGTAATTGACGTAAGCTTTTAAGGGAGGCTCCCCGGTGATCGTAAGTATGTATTTATGTTCTTTTAGGCATTAATTTAAAAGCCCACGTTCACTTCGCGCATCCCACTTTTGCCCGCCTCCTCCTTTCCTATATCTTCTACATTTTTTATCTTGCCCCAATTTGGCTGCCCTCGCCGCTCAGCGAGAGGGGAGCTCTAGAAAAATTATCATCCTTGAAAAAAAAAAAAAAACCGAGGTTTTACGTTAGCTTTTAAGCAGCGTCCTGTTTGTCCTATATACATTTTTTCACGTGAAAATGGGATGGAATATACTGCGTTATTCGCGCATTCTACAAATTTCGTCTTGTGGTTTCTCTGACACTGTTTATCTAGGATTGGTTTTCCGTTCACCTTTTGGAACTATTTTTGCCAGCTTATTTTTGCATGTGCACAGAGTGCTACAGTGCTCTTCCAAAAGCTTATGTGATGGGACAATTTGTGAGTGTAGGAGACTGTGATTCATGTTCTGAGTCTGTCGTTGCTTTTTTTCCTCTTGTTTTGATATAATTAGCCGCGATACCACAATTTTCAATTTGTCCGTGGGGTACCCTGCCCAGGTGAGGTGTTGAACTTGGTTTCTAAGGCTCTCTGCCGCTGTGTGGATACGGGACGTTTATACGAATGATGATATGACCGAATTTATAATGCCTTGTTTGACAGTTTTCTACTGCGAACTTTCAAAATGAAGTAGCGGCTGGTTTGTTCTCTGTTCGAAAACCCAACACGTATCCTTGTTTTTAATTATAACTAAAAGATGTAAGAACTGCAGTCATTTTTACCTCCTGTGTCTTCCGTGAAACTCAGGCCGAGAGAGTGCTTTTGAAAGCATGCTTATATGGCTTGCCTTTTAATTTGCTGAGTATGCATGACCAGGTATTCGTCCAACAAGCGAAAGATGTACAGGTTTCCGCAGTTAATCCAGCGAACAAACATAATCTGTACCTGTACGTCCACCGCGCTCGGATATATTTTACTTAGCACCGGGGCCACTGAGGCACCGATGCAAACCCCCGTTTTTTATTGTGGATGTTGCTCTGAAGCTCAACAAGTAGCGAGGGCAAGTTCAGTCTCAAAAAGCTGAAGAAAGACTTTCAGGCTTAGCCCCGATTAATTATGAAGTTTTATTATGATTTGTTTCGTTACTGCTGATTTTACTTTTACAATTATGATTTCTTTTCCAAGGAGAAGTAGAGGTTTCTAATATCTAGAGAAAACATTGACATCTGCCATCATATAAAAAAGCTTTCGGCAGGCACTGTAACACACTCTGTTCACATGCAAAAATAAGCTAACAAATACAGTTCCAAAGGTGAACGGAAAAGCAAGCCTATAAGAAACAATATCGGCGAAACCACAATATAAAATTTGTGAATTGTGAGGATAACGCAGTATATTCCATCCCAATTTCATGTGGAAAAACGTATATAGGACAAACAGGACGCTGCTTATGTGAACACCTAAAAGAACATAAATACAAACTAACGATCACCGGGGAGCCACCATTAAAAGCGCACGACGCTTACTGCGGGGAGTGTCAGCAAATCTTTAAAGCACTGTAGCAGTCTAAAGGCACAGTGAAAGGCTAAACAGAGAGGTAATTGAAGCCTTTCTCATTCAGAGAAGTGGCGACGACAACGTACGCCGAAAATTGCTGCACTTGACAGACGAATAAGAGAGATTTCTGTAGCCGGAACTGGTGAAACATGTCGGAGGGAGGGGAGTGGTCTAGCCCTCGAGGAAAACGAGTTGGGAAGACCTCGCCGAAGTGGTGTAGGTCAAGTTGTGAGTCGAACGCCGTCCGTGTCTGTTGTGTTTCTCCTTGTTTGTTCTTTGTCCCTTCGTGCGTTCAGAAACCTTTTAATATGTTCAACCAACAAGCTCTCGCTATTATTTTCGATGATAAGTAGTGATAAGCAGGACACCGATGGCTCTCTTCGGCTTTTGGAGATTTGGCCTGGAACACAGATCTTTGGCCCTTGCACAAAACTAACCAGAAGCCTGCGTTTTCAGAGAATCAAAATTCTTCGCAAGGGCTGGTTCCACCTTACTTCCAAATTTAACCTCAGCCAGAACAACAACAACAACAAAAAATCAGTCTTTTTTGCTTCAAATAACTCCAAGTGTTTCTGACGAAGTTCTTCAACATCAGCATGGATGGAAAGCTTACCCAGTCGAGGAGGCGGGTGGAAACAAACAGCTCGAATGGCAGAACCAAGAAAGTCCTGTCGCTGGGTGTCTGAAATTGAGGAAGCCACCTTCATTCACAGGAGCTAATTGGCCCACCTTTGTGGTCAAAATGTCCGGAGCAAACTCGGGGCCTTTCGAGAGTAGTTCTGCAGAATGTGGCGGAAGAGGCTCTTCGCACAGTAAAACTGCAGGGTCGAAAGTTGTTGCCTTGGTGCTGCGAATTGGAAACGTTCACACCTGCAACGACCATATTCCACGCTAATTCCAGCGTTTTGGAAGCAGCTTCCTGGATAAACCGGAACGATGGGTGTGAACCAAAGTCTGGTACAAATATCTTCCCCATGGGGCTAAGAAGCACAGCTTCGGCAACACTTAGCTCCATTGAGACTTCTTGATATTTGCATTATGCGGTAGTAGGACGCCCATTTGGAGCACCAAAATCCAAGCGCTGCTTCGACCCCGAGATGGAAAATATTCTTTCGAAGGCAAAGGCCAAGGGAACTGAGTCTGAGGCGACGTAGAAACATTCTTGATATGAAGCCGGAAGCTTTGAAGAACGCGTTGAGGTCGAATGTCAGAGAGTCACTCGTGGTACTTGGGACAAAACATAAGCCCCCAAAACAAATTGACAACGTACACTGGGGAGCGCGTTGGTTTTTGGACAAAGATGACAGAAAGAATAACACAATTAGAACAAAGGGACGAAAAAAGGGACGATCATAGAAGGGATGATCGTAGAAAATGTATTTTTCGTCCCTTTGGTCTAATTGAACAAAGGGACGACAAATACATTTTCTATTAACAGTTTTTCGAGTGAGCCGTAGTCATATGGCAGCAGCCCCTTCTGTACTCGAGGGTTATAAGACCAGCATAAATGATTACTTTTTGCCATCAGTTTTATATCCAGGAACTGGAGTGAGGGGCTGCTGCCGTATGACTCGGCTCACTCGAAAACTGTTAAGCGAGCCATCGCCTTCCTCTGCTTAGGGTCCGCCCTCAGGAAGTCGTGCCCGACACTCTATGCACAGAAGCTTTAATGATCAGGTAGCCAGGCTGAAGTCTGCCGGTTTCCCCTGCTCGGTCATTACGGCGGTTGCTGAGACGTTGCTCCAGAAGACCAAGGAAAAGCAGAGGACGCGGCCAAAGCCGCCACAAAGTGAAGTGCAGACCAGAAGTGGTGCCGTACATACATAAAGTGTCCCACAACCTCAAGAAGGTAGCGAATAGGTACAATGTACCTTTCGTGTTTTCTGCGTCACGCAAGCCTGCGGGCCTTTGTCCGAGGATTTCTTCGGGAAGAGAGAAGACAAGTGGCTGCAACAAAAAGCACGCCCGACCGTTTGTGGATTGTGCCACAGCGGTGGTTTACGAGATTCCGCTTTCGTGTGGGAAAGTACATATTGGTCAAACTGGATGCTGTGTTAATGACCGCACACGTGAACATGAATTATCAATCAAGAATAAAAGGCAATGCACGTGTGCCAACTCACTGTGCCGACTGTGGGTGTGAGGCGCGTTTTCAAGGGATCAGGACCTTGGGTAAAAGCAGAGATAGCACAGCCAGGGAATTGATGGAAGCTTTTTATATAAAGAAGGGACGTGACTGTGTCAGCGATACCTCGGTTTCTTTGTTTGAAAGTGAAGTGCAGTTTTTATCCGGGTTGCTGGTTTGATAATGACTATCGTGGAATGTGCCTTGGTGGGTGACTGTTCTATCTGTTTTCTGTTTCCTTTTTTTCTTCTGTGTAGCGTGCTGCGCATGCTCTTTCTGGATGCTCGTGGTCGATTGAGCACGAATAAACTAGTTAGAAAGTTGCGCCTGTCCGTGTCTACTCGCTTGTGTTTTGTCCCTTGTGACGCGCTAAAAACCTCGAGACTGTATGTATTTCTTCTTCTCGAATCTTCATAATGTACTGCTTAGTTGTGGTAGCTGGGTGGTTTCTTTTGTATTTTGGGAGTACGGCTACATTCGTTCTTCTTGTTAATTTTTTATTAATATTTCTTGTATGTTATGGCACATATCTTTATATAAAACATGATCAGACGTATTTAGTTTTAAGAAAATAAAATGTGAGAGCAGCTAGGAAGGACAACGAGGTTGTGGTGAGTCACTTGATCTTACCTACAAATGACAGACCGACTACAGGTTTTACGCTAATCGAAGTATAATTTAGCAATACAGTATTTAAATTTATAATTATATTTGCAGCAAAGAATAAAAAAGAAATATCCCCAAACCGGCATCTACGGACAATTTCGCCTAAAACTTTCAGGTGTCTTTTTTTTTTTAAAGCTTTTAGTTTATTGCAATAAAGTTCATTCCACGTACAACTTCATCGTCTTTAAAATGATGTAAAGTTTATGTTTTTCTTTCCTGTTTATACTGAGGAACAGATAATTTAAATTTATGTTTTCTTAAACATAAATCAATTTCAGAACGCTTAAAAAAAGTATTATAATTTTTTTTTGCAAACAAATGTTGAAGTTTTTATTTAACCTCGAATATAGTTCGTCGATAGTAAATGTTTATTATCAGAGTGCGGAGCGTCTAAATCCAATATAAGACAGCAACGGCCTGCGCCAGGATTTTAGCACTTGCAGTCTGCGCCAAGATTGAATAAACTTGAAGCCTAAAGTATTTGCTATACATAACTTATACTCATTTACCTGAATTTAAGCATTATTTGGTCAAAGGTGATCCTACAAAATATGTATTGTTGGTGGCGGAAATGTAAACCAAAATAAGCAAAGCCGTCTCAGGGAAAAATTATGCCCGAAGTATTGATTTTTTTATCTACTAGATATTTAGGGCAATCATGTTCAAATTCCTCCACTTAAAGAAAACGCAATTGCCTTTTGTTTTATTAAATTGCATTCATTTAGCCCTTTTTTATTATGTAGGTAATCACAAAAATGGGGATGTCTTTTTTAATTTCGTTCATACGCATCGGAGGAAAGAAACTAATATCTTGTTTATCGCCTATAGCTTTTACTTTTTATGTTTTTATATACATCATTCCTTCGGTAAGAAATAAGACCTGTGTTTAGAGTACAGGGCCTATAAGCGTACACCAAAGCAATACTTCCGACGGCAGGTATATTGCGTCTGTCGTGTATGCGGTGTTTGAAGCAGTAAAGAGTGATGGCGATTATGCATATATATATCAATCATTTCGGAATGAAATCTAATATTCCTGTTCAACAGTATTTCAGACTGTTTGTAAAATAAGTCATATTTGTTTGTTGCCTTTAGTGTGTTCGTTATACTGCCATACTAACGTTATCTGATATCCAGCGTTAAAGTTTGGAGGACGGCTCTATCAAAGGCTGGAGATCAAGAATAATATTAATAATATTTTAATACACAGTAAAACCCTACATTTTTGCAGCCCCGATGTTTCGCGAGTAGGGAAGCGGGGTTATATTCATGAGCATTATATTTCGAAAATTCTAAAGACTAGAATTCGTCTGTCTAGACAACATAAACACTGGCACCCCCTAAAGTTTTCGAATTTTCCAAGTCGCGGGCTCTCAAACATTAGGGGTTTGACAGTGTTATGAAGAGGCTCCTAACACATTCAGGAAAAGCTATCAATCCTTCTCTTGATTGCCTTTGGAACAGCGAGCTGCATACTTATTACATGCGCGCTTGTTTTTGTTCGATATGCCCTTAGAATCGCTATGTCCCACTATCCCCACTAGCGACCTTAAATATACAAACTATTCAGATTTAGTAAAATTAAAGGTTCGGCACGTTCCTTGGCGGCGCTGACGGAACTGCTCCCAACGCCAAAACGGAAAATGCAGAAACGTTAAAAATATGGTTGACCTTCTAGACCAGAGGTCTAAACGTTCTGGCTAAGGGGCCGGATTAGGGACATCTGTTGCTGTCTCGAGGGCGGGAAAATAAATGAGTGATTATAAATTAGGAAATACTAAATAAATATTCCTAGATATGCATTTAGGTAAACAAAAATTCAAAACTTCAGAAAACATTTAAGAACAAATTAGAGGTGGATATATTCCAACAGTTTTTTTATATTAATATTAAGCTAATTATGCCATTGCACAATAATTGAGACCTTAAAACTCACAAAGCATAAAACAAAGCGCAGTTAACCTTGGGCATACTTACACAGGGCAGAAGACGAATGAGAATGGTAAAACTGATGCTAGCAACACGCAATAGTTACGACACAGTACACTAAGCACAATATACTGAGAACACAAAGGAATTACGAGGGGTGATCAGAAAGTTTTGCAACTCGGCTATAACCAAAAGTCTGACAGTGATGTCTCTATACTCGTTGGTTAGCTCATCTCTATAGCCAAACATGTTCGTAATATCAAGACTTCCGGTTCCTCTTTTGGTCTACACCAGTCAGCTTAAACGTGGTGTCCTCCCCCGATTTCAAGCTTGAGCACCGAAGCGTCATAAGCTTTTGTGCAAAGAAGGCAGTTCCGCCAAGGAAATTCACAGTAGAATGGTGGATGTGTATGGCGATGAATGCCCTTCATATTCTACAGTAACTCGTTGGTTCGACGATCTTAAACGCGGTCGTGTGGACGTGCAAAACGACTTAAGGTCAGGGCGGCCCAGCACTTCGACCGATTAGGATCGTTCAGTCCGAGCCGAGAGCCTCATCACGAAGAATCGCCGATTAAGATGTTCGAAGCTGCTACAGAATTGAACATTTCATATGGCAGTGCTTTCTCAATCATCCATGACATCTTGAGTCGTGAAAAAACGATGAGGCTTGGGGACAAGAGGTGTGCTCCTCCTGCATGACCACGCCCCGTTCACAAGTCTCGCGTTGCCGAGGCTGTGATTTGAGAGTGCTTTAGAAGAGCGTGACCACCCTTCCTACAGTCCTGATCTGGCCCCTAAGGACATTTGTTTATTCCCGAATCTGAAAAAAAAAACGCATAAAAGAAACAAGGTTTGATGACTTGGGTGCACTGCGAACTGCCACAAAACAGTGGCTTAACAAGCAGAAAGAAAATATATTTCTCTTTTGCGAGGTATTTAATAGCTTTTAAGGCGAATGGGAGAAGTGCATTAGTGTGAAAGGGAATTATGTTGTTATTTTTTTGAAGCCCTGGTAGTTTTTGATATATGCCAGTTGCAAAACTTTCTGATCACCCCTCGTATCACATACGTAGTTAGATATAAGACGGGACTAAGGATGGGGGTGATGACAATGTCCGATTATTATTATTGCGAGATGACCCGCGCCACGGTAGACAGTTTTCTTTCGGTCTTTCTAGTACCCAGGCAGCACACCAATGTTGGTCCGACACTGGCCTACCATTGCCAAAGACCAGCCTCAATATCGGACAATATTGAAAGCGCTACCCGATCCAACGCTGGCCAAGTCATTGGTGCCAAAGTTGGGCTATTGTTCAGCCATCGTTCCAGCCAATGTTAGCCATATCATTGGTGCCAATGTTGGGCCATTGCTAAACCATGGTTCCGGCCAATGGTGGTCCCACATTGGAAAAGACCGGCGTAATATTGGACAATACTGGAAGCGCTACCCAATCGAATGTTGGCCGTCATTGGTGCTAATGTTTTCCCATCGATCTAGCCAATGCTGGCCCTTCATTGCTGACATTGCTGGGCCGTTGCTCGACCATCGTGCCATCCCATATTGACCCAGTTATTTTGTACCAATGATGGGCCATTATCTAGCCACCGTTTCAGCCGACATTGGCCGTCATTGGCACCAATAGTGGGTCATTATCCAACCGTAAATTTAGCCAACATTTGGCCACTGTCGGCTATGTATACTACAAACATTAGTAGTTTACTCCAAACATTGGCTAGTCCAGTGATCCATTGGCTATCTTACAGTTAGAAATGTTTTCTATGACCTGGATATTAGAATAATGGCATTGTATATTGAATCCCCGCTACGTGTGTCCAGACCCGTGTATAGAAAAACTACAAGGAAGAAAAGCAAATCACTCGTGCTTTGTACCATGCGCATCTAGCATGCAAATTACAAATTCAGAACCAATCAATACATGCCTTGCACGTGACGTCACGCTAGGGAAGGACGGGGCCCTGCGCCATGCTGTTGTTGTTCACACCGCGCGGATGCGTTTACCAAGGCGTAGGATGCCGCTAACTGCCCGGGCATGCGCTGACATGCACCATATTTTCATCAAAGCTATCTAGTTTTGTTTGATGTGAACTTGGAAAAACGAGACGAGCTTACGATGATGACGTTCAGCCAGTACGTGCGGAATTTTTCGGCATTGGTGCGATTGCGCGACGAGCAGAAAGTTTCGATATTCCGCTGAGTTTTGACGCAAAGGACTCTCGTGTCGTCGAAAAAAAAAACATTTACTTGCACGCCGCAAAATGTGACGTGCGGCTCTAGGAGTCGGTTATAGAAAAATTGTTTACGATTTTGCAAAGTACTGGTAAACAACGCAAGGCTACCGTCATAATATAAACATTGATACAAGGATAAAACAATAACGGAAAGACAACGCTCATTGTCTCAGGGCTTATATTATAATGTTTCCTAACCGGCTGGCCTGCATAGTCTTGCTGTTTAGAAAGGTTACCGTCTCGCGGACGGCACAAACCGACGTCCCGGCGGCGGCGTCTCGGCGAGCTTGCACTCGGAGCCCGCCGCCAACCGATCGCCGCCTGGCCGGGCTCGCGGCGCGACACTCGCCCGTACTCGGCCGGGAGCCCCATAGCAGGTGCGCTCGAAGCGTAGAAACGGCGTGATGTGACGAAAGATAAAGGGCACCTACACCGCGAACGGACAGAAGCGGATGCGAAGGCACGCGCGAAAGTAAACAACGGCAGAAAAGTGCCGTCCTCACCGCTATGAAATGCGTCCCGCAAAATCTCTAATCCGCGGCCGCATCCCTTCCCCCTGCTGATCGTACTTTCTCTACTCCATTTCACCAGTTGTGTGCAGTGCAGGCGAAGGCAACGCCAGGCGAAGAGAGAAAAGGCGAGCACTAAGCAAGCGGGACAGAAGAGGATGGCAATGTGGGGTGAGGGGAAAAGGGAGAGCACTAGGAACGTTAGAGAGATAAAGATCCCCCCGCGTTCCTGGTGCTTGCTCTTTTCCCCCTCGCCTGGCGTCGCCTTCGCCTGTACTGCACGCAACTAGTGACTTGGAGTATAACTTGATGGCTACTTTGTCTCGCGGGACAAGCCGACGAAATGATGTTCGGTATACGTAGTAATTGCTACAGCCGGGCGCGGCGCAGTTTACCGACTTACCACTGCTCTCGCTGCGAAGGACCGTCGAGTCAACCACCAGCATGCTGCTTACCAGCGTTCGACGTCGTCATATGACGTAGGTGCAAGGCATGTGTAGTTTTGTGAAACTTTTATTTGAGTTTTATTTGTTTGTTATTGCACAATTGGGATTATTATTTTGCTTCAGAAGAAAGCCTGTGCTATTTGGAATAACTGGGAAGGGGGAAAACTAGAAAACCTAAGTAAAAAAATCATAAATTTATATTTTGATAACTGACACCGTACATCTTAATAAAAAAAAGAACGCCGACCTTGTATTTAGATATAAAAGAATATTGCACATCTCAAACTTACAACTCAAACGAAGTAGCACAAGCTGTCTTTTGCCGAACCGAACACTAAACGCTTCACAAGAATGTCTTGGGCTGCTTTGTAGAAATCGCTTCTTGCCGACATACGAGTAGGACTTTGGACCGAGACACCATTTACCACAGAAGTGGAATCCACAGCAGCCCCGCAGGCTGCACCACACGCGAAACTATTGTTCCGCAAGCAGGCATCCCGAGATCGTCAACGGCTAATGCGTCATCCGTCAAACCACGCGATCTCGCTTGTGCCGTTACCCGCGCACATGTGTGTGTGCGAACGTTTTTTGAAAGATGCTGCGTAGGGTACGCCGTGCGCAACGGCTTCGTAGCTGTTCGGAGGGGAAAGGATTCGCGACAACAAAGTAGCGTCTTGCATCTTCAGTAAGCTAAAAGTGTTCGGGAGTCCCTCACTCGCATTTCCGCAGAGCGAGCGCGGACGGCCTTATCGAGGCGCACTCGGCTCTCCGGTCGCGATTGCTCTGTCGTTGCTCTGCCTACACAGATGACATGTGGCCTGGCATTCGAAGCAGCCCTCTCGAGACTTAATTCTAGTCCAATAGACGACCTTATAGCGCGATAGACTGTCGTAACAAGAGTAGAACTATTTCGGTAGCGGCTTTATCTTCGTTGACGCCTGCGTCGAGAACGACGAAATATACACAAAAACATTAAATTATAAAAATACAGCACGCATAAAGAAATACAAACATGGCAAGGACACAGACAAAGTAGAGGACGTTATCGCTACGAAATGCATATACTTTCAAGATACACAGAAAGAGAGAGAGATAGATCATTAAATCTAAAAAAAAAACGGAAGATTGAGATGACGAAGACATCAACGCCGAGGTAACGCAATACGGAGGGAGAGCAGCCGAAAAAAAACTGCAATAGTCCTATAGGCAGCTAATGACGCTTTTGTGATCGCGGTTATAAAGCATCGGCGACATACGCCCCATTAAGCTAGCTAAAGATAATTCTCACTCCGAGCGTGCGCATGAATAACTCTTTTCCACTTTCCTACTTCTGCTGTGCAAAGAAGAAAGTCGCGGGTCTATAGCCTCGGTCGCATAAAACACCACTGGGCCGGCTAAGAAAAATATGGTATGGCCGCGAATCTATAGCTCGAGAGACATACATCCCTCTACAGACGGCTAAGGTACACTGAAAGGCCGGAGGCCTAGAGTTTTGCTGGCAAAAAGTACTCTTGAGTCGGCTAAAGAACATCCAATGGTCGCGAGTCTATAGATTTAGGGACGTACACCACTCCATAGCCTGCTGAAGCCCATTCAATAGTCGCGGATCTATAGCATTAAAGCGGTACGGAAACCAAATTCTAGAGCCTATTTCTTTGCTTGAACATGAAGAGGGTTAAAACAGGACTTCACCAACACCAATATTCCATAGGATAACGCGAGGAAACGTATTTTAAACTGAATAGAACGATAACCGAAAACCACCTCGTGGATGTCTGTAAAGCTTCGATGGAATGTCGTGACGACAACATGTCCGCAAGAGCAGCGCCACAACGGGAAGTACGGTCACTCATAGATATAACTTAGGCCTGAACGTAGTACTGAGGCGCTTTGGTGAAGAAAGTAACAGCAGAAAGTAATGGCCACCGTTCGTTTTAGTATCGGGTGGTTTTTCTGGCAACGCCTGTTTGGGGATTGTGTACGTGCGATGTAATATTCACGCTACTAAATGTCTATTTAAACGGGCCCGAATGACCACCTTTCCTGATGACGAGATTGCCGCCTTGGTCGACTGCAACTGGTAACGAGCTCGATCGCTAAGAAGTCAACACAACCACCATCGTTGTTAAAAGGAGACGGTCCGTACGGCTCTGGAAAGCGGCGCGCATGTGAACAAATCGCTGCGGCGTTTTTCGTGGCTTCGGGGATGCCGGAGATACGTTTGAAGTAAAGAGTGTCAGCAATATCCACGTAAATACCTGTTCGCACTGTGAGCGGAACCGCACTGGCACCGCACTCTTGGTAACCGCTTCGGGAACGATCTTTTACAACCGATTTTATGAACCACTGGGCCTCCACACAATCGGAACTCGATGTTGACGTGACGCTCGGCAGAGAAAGATTGGACCGGCATGTGTTGGCGTACCATCATGTCGGAATAAAATTGACATCTAAAAAAACGTGTACGTACCCATGTTGCGAAGGCAATTCATATGGCGTTTATTTGAGCTCTATAACACAAAAAAGGAGATTGAATCAGGGAGAGTCCCTTTTCGACGAGAGCGCTCGTCACCGCTGCATCTGAAAACAAGCTAGGTTCGACGAAGGGAAAGACTGGCTTTCTTACCCCAAAGTAGAGGTCAGGGTTCAAACTATTCCTACAAGAAAGGTCCACAAAGGTCGCGTGGGCGTATTCCATTCATCAAGCCAGCCGGTTGTTTGCAGATGGTCTTGTCCCGGGTCGTCCAAGTGTTTTGCTAAGCCTAGCGTCTTTGGTGGTCGCTTGGTCGGTGCCGTTGAAGCTTTTTCAGGTATCCGTGGTTCTCGCGTTTGTCTCCGCCGCGGCGTTCAGTTTCAAGTACCTTTTTGTTTTCTTTTTCTCGTTGGGACGCGCACAGAGAGCACAGAAATGCACGTTGGTCGTCGTGACGACGTAAGTCAGCAATGTTGCCGGCGATGTAGATTTGATCAGAAAAAGTGCGTAAAGCTTTGTAGCTGTCATAGGCGTGGTCATAGGATTTCATCGTAGCGTACGAAAAACTTGCGATCATTTCGCTTCGTGATTACGGATCTCTTCTTAGGTCTGCTGTAAGATCGTTTCGTGAATACGCTCTGTTACCTGTTCCGAACGACGAAGACAAGGCGGACAGGTCGTACAAATACGACTCTAGGCCGAATCGCTTCTCGGCCATCATGGCCACTTGTGATGTAGCGGCGTGGCGGCGTCTTCGTCCTTATTAATGTCATCATACCCACCGCTCTCGTCGCATTGGTCGGCGACCGTACACTCGAGGCAGCTCCGCCGCTCCGCCGGCTCCGCGATATGCTACAGCCCTCGGGTACTTCGACTAAGCGAGATTGTAACACGTTGACGCGTCCAAGCGGCAAGACTCATAACTACGGTACGCTTGGCCCTCCGAGGCATGATGACGTCAAGACCGCGCCGGATCGGCCGGATCTCCCGAGATGCATCGCGCTCTTCGACGGCTGATTTTGAAGCGCTCGCCAAAATCCAGGCATTTAGAACGAAAAATATAGCCATCCGCTTAAAATATGACTATGCGATTATCAATTACAGGTTTATCTGATCCTATTTGACTTATCTCTAGATGTTTTCTGTATATTTTAAGTTTCGATTCAGTATCTCTTAAAGGACAAACAATTTTCTATAGCTCGCTAAAGGAAATTGAGTAGTCGCGAGTCTATATAGCCTCATAGGCACATATTATTCTACAGTCAGCTATAGAAATCTGAATGGTCGAGATTCCATAGCTTTGAAGACACAGATTATTTTGTATGTAGCTATAGCGTGTTTTATGTTTTCTTATGGCTGACAAAAGAGGGCCATATACTGTGATAGCTCACCATAGGATTTTCCATAGACGTCCATAGATCATTTTCGTATTGATTGGCTCCGACAGTCTAGGAGTGGACAGCTTATACCGGCGCATATCTAATATTGATAAGCCATTGGCTATGACAGTACAATATTGACGAACCTATGCCAGCACATCACCAATATTGGGAAACTCTTGGCTTTAAAAGTTCAATATTAACCAGCTTAGGCCAGCGTATATCCAATATTGGAAAGCATGGGCTCTGACAGTCCAATATTGTAGAGGTTTCGCCGGCGTATATGCAATATTGGAAATCCATTGGCTCCCACACTTCAAGATTGGATAGCTTAATTATGCCGGCGTTTATCCAATATGGGAAACCTAAGGGCTTTGACAGTTCAATATTGGACAGCTTATGCCGGCGTATAGCCAACATCAGAAAGCCATTGGCTCCGACAGTTCAATATTGGACAGCTTATGCCGGCATATTTCCATTATTGAAAAGCTATTAGCTTCGATAGTCAAATATTGGATAGCTTACAGAACATAGAACATAGAACATAGCTTTATTGATAGAACAATCATTTTTCAAAATACAATAGCGAGCCGGAATAAGCCTCAAGGGCTTGTGTACCTGGCTCGGCAGGTGACGAAATCACATAGATTAGATAATGAAGAAGATTAATTGAAAGCAATTTACAGTGTATAGCACACCCGTTCTCTGAAACCTCAGTGCGTCTTAAACCAAACCGAAAAGATACACACACCAAGCACCTTGGACACACTGCAACCGCAATGTTAAAAAAAGAGAAAAACAAAAAAATAACAAAACAAAAAACAATGCACTTTAAAATTTTACTTTATTCCTCTAAGTTCCGTAACACATTCCTAAGTGTTTTTCTCGACGTTATAAAAAGCATTGATTCTGGTAGGCGGTTAAATACATGCGGCACATAATACACTCTCACACGCTCACCATAGCGAGTTCGAATACGCGGTACCTCAAAACGAAGAGACGGCCTCATTGGCCGCTGTTGAATATAAGGGGCTTTGAAATTAGAGCTCCAGAAATGACGCAGCACGACGGTTTCCCTAAAAAGCCCCTCAAAAGACGACATGTGAAGTTCCTGAAATATCTCTGCACTTGAGACGTCTGGCATGTCATAACGCGACACTTTTCAAAATATTTTTCAACAACGAATTAACTCTTGCGCGCCAGAACAACGAACATCCCATAAAAAGTGTTATGCCGTACCGTAAATAACTATATCGCAAAGCCTGTGCTATCATTTTCCTAACAGAGAAAGGCAGAAACATTTTAACATTGTATAGTAAGCACCAAACGCTTCTTAACGTTTTGCACAAATACGTCAAGTGTGTGCACCAAGATAAATCACTATCGAAGTATATTCCGAGGTATTTTACAGATTTGACACATTCATTAATTTCGCAATCACAAGATCTGCAGCTGGAAGTATGTAGCGCTACAGGAAGTGGGAGTTCAACCCGTTTAAGTGGATTTTTAAAACAAACCAGTTTTGTCTTTGACGCATTCACCTTAATCAGGTTCGAACTAAACCAATCCATTGTACAAGTAATATCATTTTGAAGATGTTGATTGGCGATAAGGTAATCTGCATGACATGACACCAACACCGTGTCGTCCGCGTATTGAAATACTTTACATTGTGAAACAGCACTAGGGAGATCATTTATATATAAATTAAAAAGTAAAGGCGACAGCACTGAACCTTGCGGTACCCCAGCCGTTAAAAAAGTTCTACTACTCTTTTGATTTTTAAAAACCACAACCTGGGAACGTCCTGAAATGTAATCTTTTAGGAGTGAAAAAAACGGACCTCGAAAACCCAGCTTGTATAGTTTGGAGCAAAGAATTCTGTGATTTATGCTGTCGAAAGCTTTCGACACATCCAAGAATACTGCACATGAAAACATATTATTATCAAAACTTGTATGCAAGCAATCTCCAAAACTATCTAAAAGCGCTTGGGTTCCTCGTTCCGCAACAAACCCATACTGATGATCGGACAATAAGCCAAACCTTTCTACGAAACCAGTCATTGCCCTCAAAAGGTGTTTTTCTAGTAAATTCGCCAGGCACGACAAAACTGAAATAGGACGATAGTTGGTAAAATCATCCGCTGCCCCTCCCTTGTAAAGCGGCTTAACAATAGCAGTTTTCATTCCCGTCGGCCAAATTCCGGTCTCGATGATATCATTCAATATTCCTAAGAGTACATATTTAAGTTTTTCATAATTTCGACGCAGATCCCGTATATGAACTTTATCGAAGCCTGGCGATTTATTTTGTTTAAAAGAAAATAAATAATCTCGGAGCTCACTTTCAGTGATGGAAGGCAAAAAGGCTGAAGCTACAATGTAATTTTGCAACGTATCCGTTCCGACGTTATTACTATCTTGAGCTGCACCAGAAGTATGCGGGCGGATAGCCAATATCAGAAAGCTAGTGGCTCCGACAGTGAAATATTGGACAGCTTATGCCTGTGTATAGCCAATATCAGAAAGCCAGTGGCTCCGACAACCTAATAGTGGACAGCTTATACCGGCGCATATCCAATATTGATAAGCCATTGGCTATGGCAGTACAATATTGACCAGCCTATGCCAGCACATCACCAATATTGAAAAACTCTTGGCTTTGACAGTTCAATATTTCACCAGCTTAGGCCAGAGTTTATCCAATATTGGAAAGCATTGGCTCTGACAGTCCAATATTGTACAGGTTATGCATGCGTATATGCAATATTGGAAATCGATTGGCTCCAACAGTCCAATATTGGATAGCTTAAGCCGGCGTATATCCAATACCGGAAATCCATTGGTCTTGACATTCCAGCTGGATAACTTATGCCGGTGTACATATAATATTGGAAAGCCATTGGCTTTGACAGTTCAATATTGGACAGCTTAAGCCGGCATACATCCAATATTGGAAAGCCAGTGGCTTTGACAGTTCATTTTTTAACAGCCAATGCCAACGTATCATCAATATTGGAAAACCATTGGATATTATATTCCATTTTTATCCAAACCGATGCCAATATTGGTAAACATATGGCTCAGTTGGGCCACTGCTGGACCATTACTTGCCACATCAAATCCAATGTTGGCCCAATACTGTGTGCGGCCTGGATATATTGGTTTGCGCGACCGGTGCGCTTCGGGACGCCGTTTCCTAACGTGCGCTTATTTTCGTCTCGGTAGCAGCAGGCCTACTAGAAGCCGGCAGCGGGTAGGGCTTGACTGAAAGGACCACGGCAAGACGGGCAGGTCAGAAGAGCTCCGCGGACCGGATTTGGCCCACCGGCCGGATTTGGCCCACGGGCCGGGGTTTAAAGACCCCTGTTCTTGACCAATATGCTAGTAGCGGCACAACCGTACACCGAGGGCTTTTTCTTTCCACTTGAAATGCACCACTGAAATGGCGGAAACATCTAGTCAGAAGCGCACTTATTCTGCAAATATTTGACGTCACCCAAAAGAAAAAAAGTGTTGGTGTTTACTGCTTGAATTATTACGCAGACTACTACGGCCATGAACCTGCCGCCAGAAGTACTGTTTTGTCGCATGTCTAGAGGCCAAGTATTCTGAAAGCACGTTTCATTAGTAACCAACTGTGTGGTGAGTAAAAATAAAAGTCTATAGTAGGTGAGGCAATAAAAGACTAAAAATTGTTTATTGGTGTGTCACGCACAAGGAGAGTAAAAGGAGAAACATCAGCTTTTCGCAAATATTTACAAAATGTAAACAAGCGCGAAAAAATTACCTTTAGCGTAACTGAAAGGTAATTAAGTTGTGTTTATGTGATATCAACTTAAAGATGATTTACTCAAAAACTTAGGAAAAAGAAAATCGTATATTTTGTTGATAATTTTCCCCGAAAGCGTGTTTTTATATTTGTTTAAACTTTTTTAAGAATAAACGACTTTTAGTATCACCTTTGACAAAACTATATTTAGATTATTTTAAAAACTATTGGTTATGTACCGCAAATAGTTTAGGGGCTTATTCAAACTTGGCAGACACTGCAAGCGTCAAAAAAGTTAAAACCCGCTGTAGACCGCTGCTGATTTATGAACTATCTGAAAAGTTCGCACTCTGATACCAAATATTTACTTCTTACGAACTATATATGGTAGAAAAAAACACATAAGAAATAGAAGAAAAAAAGAAATTAAAATGACATTTTTTTTAAGAAAACCCCTCTTAATTTGAAAATTTGTTAACCTATCATATAACGTAATTTATTTATCTGTATAAACAAACAATGGAACAATATAAACAAACATTATACTGTTTGAAAGGCAATCACATGTATTGTTCGTGGCATTAATTTGGATGTCCTCATCTGAAAACTCTACTTGGAGAAAAATCTTAATTTTTTTGCGCAAACTTGTTTGCAGAGGCCTGAATGGTAATTTTAGGGAAATTAGATACTACAAATATACAACATAAGACTAAATGCTGTCTTGCTAAAGTGTACGTACATGGATTACAATAATAAAGAAGTATGAAGGATCTGTCGTTTGTAGTTGGATCGAGGGCGAATCAATCATCGACGACAATCGCCAAAACCTTGCTGTCCTTCCCGGCTGCTTTGGAATCGTATTTCCTCAACACTAAATATGTCTGGACTTTTTATATAAGTCACTGTTTCCCACAAGGCATGCGCAAAATCAAATAAAAATATGGGAAATAAAAAAAGAGAAGGTATCCGACTGCCTTAATCTTAACGGAACCGCCCAGAAGTATACTTTAACCCCGGTATATATAAGAATATCAGCTTGTTCTATGTCATCTATTAGACTGAGGCAGTTACAACATCAACATTTTAATGGCCCAAAAAAGAAATAGAGATGCCGGATTGATTTTCGAATATTTTTTATGTTTGAAACTTGCATTTTATTTACTCTAGGCATACTAAAGGAGAGGTAACTAACGTGTTCTTAGCTATTACTTAACAATTTCACATTCCGTCATGTTGTTTTATTCAAGAAAAACAAAACGGAATTTACGGTAGAAGGCGCGCTCCATTCCTCTCGAGTCGTAATTGATCCTTGTTGGTTTCACGTATTCCGAAGAAAGTCACGTCATTTGGTTCATTAAGAAAAGTTTTTAGATGAACAAAGCTTCGATAGGGTTTAGGGTCTCTGGATCTAACGTCATTGAATACCAAAGTTATAAACGGTTTCCTAACATTTTAATTTAAAAAAAGAAGCGTGTCCTATGTTGACGGCAGATGCAATTCGCCTCCGCTGTTTTGGTCGGCAATGGTGTCATTTCCGATTAAAATTATTTTTAAAATCATACGAACCCCTAAATTAACTAACATATTAAGTTGAGAATTTCGCTTCGCCCGAAGTCGAAATATGCTTTCGACTTTGGGTGAAGGATGAACCATCGGCGACGCGTTATGAGATAATATGATTCGAAATACCCGGTATCGTTTATTTTCTCACATGCAAACTTGTAAATTAAAAAAAAAACTTTTTTTAACAAGCCATAAAATATATTCGCTGATTTTGAAAGTATCTAACGTACCACACAAAACTTGAAAAAAAAAAGGGCACTGTACAAAAAAAAAAAAACACTCGTAAAACGCGTTTTATTTGACCCTCACTTAGGTGTCAAAAATCCGGGTCGCCATTTCCGTTTTCGGTGCAATTTTAAATCATAATTTTTCTATTTCGAGTACGCCCAAGATAATGAAGGATGTAAGTGCTAAAGAAACATTATTTAGAGAAACATTTTCTTGTTTTACTTTTCATATTGAAAGTATGGCCTGTCAACTGTTTTACAACGGCAGCTGTTACGGGCCCGTCACCCCCGGTTTCGTGACGGCGTGAGCGTAAACGAATTCAGTTTCCCCGCAACATTTAGCGGAAAATTTGACATTAGGTGACTTATCCACGAAGTCAGTTTCTCCGCTAAATTTAGCGTAACATATTTACGTCACGTCACCTATACACCAATTTAGTTTCCGCGCCAAATTTGGCGGAAAATTTGATGTCGCGTGATCTGACGTCACGGGCCCTACGGACAAAATTCAGGTTTCCCACTAAATGTAGCGGGAAAAATTATGCCACGCGACCTGTGTACCACTTCAGTTTCCCAGCTTAATTTAGAGGAATAATTGACGTCACGTGATTTAGCGGTGAAACTATCCAGTTTCACCGCTAAATTTGGCGGAAACATTTGGAGACGGCGTAAACGTTAATGACAATAAACAAAACAAAAAAAGCGGCCACTATCTAAACTTAACACACCGTATAATCGTCCCCAGTTTTTTTTGTTTTTGTTTTATCTTAACACTGCAACGTGGATGACTGTTATACTCAATATTCGTTTATTGTCGTTTTGATTAAAGTTTGACATAATTTCGTTGAATTTTCTTTGTATACGTTAGCATTTATATTTCTGCCGGCTTTATATTGTGTATATCCGGTTCAGATATATTGAAGTGCTTCCAATAAAGACCTTCGCAATCCGGAATATCTCTTAAAATAAAGCAAAATGATAACCAATAATTGTTTAAAAAAACTAGTAGACTGGAAAAAGAAGATAAACACACCACGGAATTGTGTGTTCGGTACTCTTTTTTGCTTCAATAGCCTCCGATCGATAGTTCCGGAACACTTACAGCCTATCTTTAACTCCAGCTTAATTTTCAATGGCTACCTGACCGCAACGGCTGCACACTTCATTTTTTATTGCGAATAAAATGCAAAACAAAAATACTGTCGTCGCTAAAAAAAAAAAAAAGAAACCCGCAGATAAATGTGAATTGTGACTGATGTACCGTTTTTCAGCCTCGTGAGCGAGTTTTCCTCTTTGTGAGCTTGTCGAGTTTTTTTAACGACTCATTTGTGAATTTTTTTATTGGTCTTCATAATTAGCTTGGTCCTCGCTGTTAGCGCTTGGTACTTACAATTAGCTGAGATAAAAAATAAAATCTCACAAGTTGTGTCTCTGAGACACGGACCACACCTTAGAGTTTCTAGGCTTTGACATTCGTATAAACTTGTAAAACTGCTGTCTCATCACACAAATTTTTCTTCTTTCCGCAGGTGACTGAAGATAATGGGAGACCCTACCGTACGCCCTCGATACCTGGACTTCGACGGCTATCGCTTGTCGACTGCCTTTGATAGCGATCTGCTCAAGTCTGCTCTCAACTACAAGCCGACTCCTGAGGACGTGTTCATTGTGACGTACCCCAAATGCGGAACCACGTGGGTTCAGCACATCGTGTACCTCATTTTCAGCAGGGGAGAGAAACCCAAGAGTGGTCTAGATTTTCTCAAGAACAGTCCCTTCATCGAAATGCTGGGGGCCGATTCTGCCCACACCATGAACCGACCGGGAGCTATCAAGTCCCACCTGCCCTTTTCGATGATACCCTACTCGAAGGATGCCAAGTACATATATATCTGCCGCAATCCAAAAGACTGCGTCACATCCTTTTATTACCACACGAAAGGTTTCTCGGGCTATGAGTTCACCAACGGAACATTCGAAGTGTTCTTTGATCTTTTCTGCAACGGGGAGACCGATTTTGGAGACTACTTCGAGCATATTCTCTCCTGGTACGAGCATCGCAATGATCCTAACGTTCTCTTCTTGCACTACGAGGATATTAAGAAGGACCCACGCACAGAGGTGCTGAAGATTGCTAAGTTTATAGGTGAGAATTACTATCATGAATTGCTGGACGACACAGCGTACCTCGAGAAAGTTCTTAAGCACAGCGATGTGTCTGCCATGAAAGAGTACACCAATGACTCCTTGGGGAAGTTCTTCACCAACCCACTTAGCTCAGCTGAGGAAGATGTTCCGGAGGGATTGAGGCTATTCCACAAGGTTTCCCAAGAGACACCTAGCGAGGCTAAGCTTGTTCGCAAGGGAATTGTCGGGGACTACAAAACCCACCTGACGCCGGAGATGAACGACAGGCTAAACTTGATGATTGTGCAGAAGCTACAAGGGACAGAGTTTTCGGATGTCTGGGAGAAGCACGGTATAATATAAAGCTTTGTTTATTAGGATCGCGTCACCAGCACAGCTTACAACGGTGAACGTCGCCATCCAGTTTACTTCTATACATTATGTATTTGCTTATGGTGTATGTTTGCAACCAAGCTACAGCCTCCTCATTCCTAAGGCACACGGGACCAAGCAAGGCGAGAACACAATGCTGTACGCTTGCCATACCACTCTCAGCATCTTGTTGGTATGGTGACATTTTAACAAATTAAAGCTGCATATATATTTATTCACAAGTATCTGATTACACGTCATTATATAATCATGTACTCACCATTAGACACACGAATACAAAACAGCATTCCTTACTGAAGCAACCTACTAGTGAAAAAGACCATTGCAGCAACATGTCATAACAGAAGCGATCGTGGACTGATCATG
>JAZHYW010048353.1:0-10841 GCA_037355805.1 Ixodes ricinus | reverse complement strand
GGGGCACACCCCCTAGGAGGGTCAACTTTTGAACCCTTGGCTTAAAATTAATTAAATTTACAGGGTAGGCTGGTGGTCACGCTAGAGGGTGCATAACAAAATTTCAGGTCTGTCGGGTAAATGAGAAGGAAATTAGAACAGCTTCTATCAGCAACACGTCCACATTGTTTAGTAAACCTATCGTCGGAAAACTATCACAATATTCAAGATTTGTATTCGCTAGATATGTAGCAGAATGCCTAGGGGGTGCGGCTATGGAAAGGTTTTTGTAAGAAGTCAGTTATTTCTATAAATTTTCTCTTCTGCAAAATTGGTCAACTTTTTGGTCTTCTGTGTCTTCGACAAAATGTCAACATTTTTTATAAAAGACATCTGTAAAGTGACAAAAGCATTCCATAGCCGCACTCCTTATTAAATTTCAGTCAGGAAAAGTGAAGAACGAGCCTTCCCTGTATTGCCATTATCAAACGATAGGTTGACTAAAATGGAATTTATACCAAAAAGTGGAACGGAGAAAAATGCGTTCAAAGTGCTCCAAACCCTACCTTTTCTTTAGCTTCAATGGACAGAAAATAATTTATTAAAAATTAACTATGCAGTCTAAACTAATGAAACTTTCTGGGAATACTCTCTAGATGTTGTTGGATGTATTTATGTAATTTTTCAAAATCAACCTTTTTGGCAGAAATTTTTTTTTCTGGGTAGTGTCTCCCTTAAGACTGCTTTTAAGGGAGACACCCCCTAATGAAGTCAACTTTTGAACCCTTGGCTTAAAATTAATGAAATTTACAGGGTAGGCTGGTGGTCATGCTAGAGGGTGCATAACAAAATTTCAGGTCTGTCGGTTAAGTGGGAAGGAAATTAGGGCAGCTTCTATCAGCCACACCCCTACATTGTTTAGTTTATCTATCGTCGGAAAACTATTACAATATTCAAGATTTTTATTCGCTAGATATGTAGCAGAATGCCTAGGAGGTGCGCCTATGGAAAGTCTTTTGTAAAAAGTCATTGATTTCTATCAATTTTCTCTTCTCTAAAATTGGTCAACTTTTTGGTCTTCTGTGTTTCCGACAAAATGTCAATAGTTTTTATAAAAGACATCTGTAAAGTGACAAACAAACTCCATAGGCGCATTCCTTATTAAATTTCAGTCAGGAAAACTGAAGAACGCACCTTCCTTGTATTGCCATTATCAAACAATAGATTGACTAAAATGGAATTTATACCAAAAAGTGGAACGGAGAAAAATGCATTCAAAGTGCTCCAAACCCCACCTTTTCTTTAGCTTCAGTGGACAGAAAATAATTTATAAAAAATTAACTATGCATTGTAAACTAGTGAAAATTTCTGGGAATACTCTCTGGATGTTGATGGATGTAAATATGTAATTTTTTCAAAATTAGTGTTTTTTGCAGAATTCTTTTTCTCTGGGTAGTGTCCCCCTTAAGTTTTCAAGATGCTCACCCTTCATTCTGCCCATCACCAGGATGTCGTCCAGGTAGCAGGTGGTCTGCGGCAACCCTTGGAGCACTTGATCCATGGTACTTTGAAAGATGGAGGGTGCAGACGCTATGCCGAAGGGAAGACAGTTCACTTGGAGCAGCCCCAACTGGGTGTTGATGGTGAGGTACTTCCATGCTGCAGGATGCATTTCCATCTGTAGGTAAGCTTTTGAGAGGTCCAGCTTTGAGAAAAATGTCCCTCCTGCCAACGTTGCAAATATCTCTTCCATCCTGGGGAGTGGATAGTTGTCGACTTGTAGTTCCCGCAGATTCTTATGTCTCCATTCTTTTCGACAACCGGCACGATGGACGACGCAAACGCACTGCTATCCACCGGGGTTAGGATCCCTGGCTTTCAAAGCCATCAGTTCTTTAGAGACTGCTGCCTTCAGGGCATGGGGCACTGGTCCTCGCTTGAGGAACTTTGGAGTGTACCCACTCTTTAGCTTGAGGTGAGCTTCAAACCCCTTGAGATGGCCCAGATCGTCTGAGAACACCTGAGCAAAGTCCTTCAAAAGCCTGACGACTTGTTCTTTGTTCCCCTTCTCCAAGCACTGAACAGTTTTGACGCTAGCCCAGTCGAGCCTCAGCACTTCCAGCCAGTCACGTCCCAAAAGTGGGGGACCCTTGAAGTCCACAATCTGCAGCGGCAACTTGTGTACTTGGTCTTGGTGCTCCACTTCTACCTGTGACTCACCTACCGGCTTTACCTTGTTGGCCATAAATGCTCGAAGAACAACTCCACTTCCCTTGACCAGGTTAGGGAACCTTTTCTTGTACAGGTCTAGCGGGAGTAAGAACACCGACGGCCCGGTGTCTATTTCTATCATCAGGGGAATCGTGTTCATTTTCACTGTTACTTCCAGTGGCCTCGGACGTGTCCTCCGAAGCTCGAACATCTCAACCTCGTCTTCCGTGTCGACGTTTAGCGTCTTCACTTTTTCCCCTTGATTTCTCCAGCTTCGTGTAGGTGCTCCGCAATGCTGAGAAGCTGCTGGCCCGGACTGCTGGCTCTTGCACGCTCGATCAGGGTGTCCGCATCTTCCGCACCTGCGACAATCTCAGCCTTTCCGCCTGCAGTTAGTTGCTGTGTGATTTGTAAGTCCGCAGTGCTTGCATTCGGGCTCCTCCCGCTTCAGCTTGAGCACTTTGGCGTTCGCGCTCCGGCCATGTGAAACATGTGCGTCTGCCGAGGCGGCTTCCATTGCCACTGCGATTTATAGCACCTTCTTAAACGTCATGCCAGCTTCCGACAACAGCCGCTTTTGAATGGAGTCCCTGATCATACCGCACACCATGCAGTCGCGTAAGGCTTCGTTCAAGGTGCCACCAAATTCACATGTCTGCGCCAGCTTCTTCAGTTTGGCTACAAACTCAAAAATACTTTCATTCTTTTTTTTTTTGGAAAACGGAAGCGTTTTGCGATGACGAGAGTCTTTGGCAACAGGTGCTCTCGCAATACTGCTACCAGCTCGATGTATGACTTACTAGACAGGATATCCGGAGCCACCAAACTCTTTAACAGGGCGTACGTCTTAACGCCAATGAGGCTTAGGAACGCCGCTACTTGCCTTTCTGGTTCGACGTCGGTGGCGACGAAAAACTGGTTGAGTCGCTCGATGTAGGTTTGCCAATCCGTGCCCACATGTTGAACGGTTCAGTTTGACCGAGGTTCGCCATGGCGTCGCTGCGTCATCAGCGAGTATTGCGGCAGGCAATCCTTCGACGAGGCCCGCATGGCTGAACACTCGTCACCAGTTGTTGTGTGTTCGAAGACCTGTCGAGTCAACTCAAAGTGCCGTGCGCACAAGGTTTTGCACGACCACCGCTCCCACGCTCGAAACGTCCTCTGGACACCACAGGTACCATCCTCTCAATTTTATTATTTGTGCACATTGTCATGCACGACGACGTGTGTCCGCATGGTATGTTCGAGGAGTTTTGCGTGATCGGCAGCAAGTTGAACAAAATTCTTGTTTCCTTACCTTATCACCGGGGTTCTAGAATCTTGAACAGCCTTTTCAAGTCTGCATCTGAGACGTCTTCACGTGAATATCATTCTTGAATTTGCCGTGGTAGGCCGAGATTGCAATGATGATATTGCCACTCGTTGGAAAAAATGCACTGCTTGCTCTTTGGTGGGCGCAAAGCACATGAGGGTAATTCCAGCACATCTACTCGATTTCAGGGTTACGAGGGTTTTTATTGAAGGAAGTGTTCCTGAATTACGAGGTGTCGGTTTTTATCAATGCATTCTGCAGTTTCGTAGATATCCTGTCTCAAAGTTTTGTCTCGAGGGGGTCTACGGCAAAACCGAACTACCGGCTCGAGCATGATGGCAGCCCTTGTAATCAACTGCATGGCCATCATGTTATGCAAAGTTTGTATTGTATTACCAGAAAAAGGGCGACTGACCTAGTCTAAAGAGCAGTTCCAATCAGTCAGGTAAGATGCTACTGCTGGTTTACCGCTTTTCATTGCAGATATTTGTAGCAAATATTATTACACAATCAGCTCCTGGCGGAAAGAGTTTGCCACGACTAACGCAGGCGTCAGAACGAGCCCCCACTTTTCTTCTGAGAAGAACTACAATCTTGGTGGTGTGCAATGCATGTTGTGGAAGCTTTGTGAAAGCTAATCGTAAGCTCGCGCTGAGCAGGAATGGACTATGGCGTCCAGTGAATGCCACCTTCGGCACCACAACGCACTTGAGCGAGCAGGTGGTCAAAAATCTCCATGCGCGATCGCCGAAGAGAACTTGCGAACTAGCATATTGTTAGTTCTTAAGTCCACGTCGAAGAGCACTTATAAGCAAGCGCATATTGCCTCTTGGAACAGCTAAAAACTGAGCAAAAAGACACGGCGAAAAAAGCAGCAGTACAATTTGGCAGTACAAGAACTGATCTCCGTTTTTAAAAACAGAGATCACATCAAGGCACAAGGTTGCTTGACAAACAGCCGACCCGCTGAATACCCGCTGAGTTGCTGGCATTAGCATTTCACCAGCTTGAACAGTCACGACACGCAGGCATTTAACGAAGAGACGTGAGCTGGTGCACGCACTAGCTTTCCATTCACAAAATAATTACAAAAGCGTCAATTGATTTGCTTCCTGCTTTGTTGAATGTCTCCCGGTTAAATGACGTGGTTTCCATTGCACTGTCGCATAGGGACACGTAACTTTCAGCACAGAGGCCAAATGGGCAACTGTGCTGATTCTTGGCCTCGTATGATCTTGGTATAGTCATCGATCCATGGTGTATCCTTTTGACATACCCTTTCTGATTCTACATAAAGAAAACTTCAGAGATGCGCTGCCGACTCTTGCTCATTGAAAGATACACAAAGTGCAGTCCAATTGGAAGTACTCTTAGGCTCAGGAAGTTTTGCCTTTGTTTACCGTAAAATTCCGAGCAAGCGCCCCCACCTGAGCAAGACCCCCCCCCCCCCAACTTCACTGCTAATTTCACATTTCCGCGCCGTTCCAGAAAGCGCCCCCCTCCCCGCTCCGCACCCGTATCACGCACCACGCTGACCGCGCCCAGGCAACACTGGCCTGCGAGGTTCAGTCCAAGAATTCAATCCAATCAAGTCCTACTTTGCAGCCCGATCAGCCCGGTCACTACGCGCCATTGTCGCTTTGTTTTGGGGGTGTCAGGTCGGCTATGCATTCTTACACAGTGGCAAAGGAAATCGAGGTCGTCCAATGGCATTGTGAAAACGGGAAAGACGTACACCAGACGTCTCGACACATCAAGCTCGACCAGATACGGGAATGGGACAAGAGTTTTGACAATGTGCTACAGTCAAACTACAAGAAAGCCAAAGTTCGACGAAAGCTAAGTAACGGCGCGCCGGTGTTCAGTGAATACGTGGACGATGCGCTCTTTTAATACCTGGAGCGCGAAAGAAGTGCCGAATGAGCCATTAGCAACCAGCTTTTTTCTGAAGAGGCTGTCAAAATAGCCAACAGCATGCAGTTGGGAAACATCGCGGAATGCTGTGAACTTTTTCTTGCGGCCGACTCTGAGAGGTCTTTTTGCGCTAGTTTTGGTGAATTAACATAACGGTAATGATATTTTGGCTAATAAAGTCTGCTGTTCTAAATTTGGTCATCTTAAATCTGTATTGCCTGCGCTTTTTTTTTCTTTTTTCTGGTAGAATGGACGGCGTATTTGAAAGAGGTCAGATGCATCCAGACCGACAGGCGCGTGACATCAGGGTACTAGTTTCTTCCTCTCTTGCATTGCTCCTCAAGGCAGCGAGGCAGAAGACGCCGAGCCGTTCCCTCTCCTTCTCGGAAAGCTTATGACGTCAACAAACCTGTCAGTAAACTTGCGCGCGCCAATGTAGGACATCCGTTTGAGAGATATATTGTATGTGATGTTTTGGCGTTTGCTTGTCCGTCGCACGCCTTTGGCGCTTGTTTGTGGGAATAAGGATATCGGTTCAGCATCCTTTGGGGATCGGGCAACGAAAGCATGCCACTATCATTCCCTGTCGAGAGGTTCCAATCTTAGTTGGCACCTTTAACACCAGACCCACTGGGGCTGGAGTTGGGCCCTCTTCCAAGTACAAGGAGGAGTGCCAATCTTTGCTCTCTCCCCCTGCTATACAGTTTCTTGGAACAGTTTTCCCGATGTTCTGCAGCCTTTAGCCTCTGGTTGTTATCTACTTTCTTGAATCCTCCGCCCATGCTCAGCATGACTCCGGGCACCCGGTATGTCTGTCGCCCCTTTTGGGAGGGGCAGCACTAAGCTTCCTTTGAATGCAGTTAAAATGTTTATACTCTTTACATATGGGTGATTTATACCATGCCGTCTTCCCTTTTCTTTGTGCTTTTGCTGCCTGTATCTTTCTCGCCAGGGCTTTTGTAGCTCAAGTGTTTTAAAATCCGAAATGACTTGAAACGATTTTTCAACTTTTTCCTGTCTAACTCATATCCTCAACTCACAAATCATGCATTGTAGCAGTGAAAGTTCAAGAAGACGGAAGGACGGCAACCCCTCTTGTCAGACCTCGTTCATTGTACAGACACCTACATTCTCCTCTTGAAAGATTAGCCCGTCGTTCAAAACTCTGAACAAAAGTTGCTGCATAATCCGTTTCACCCCAAAGCAAACAGTGCTGTGGAAGCCATTAACCGGCAACCAGCCACACTTTGCCATGATCACATCTTTAACATACTACCGAAGGTAAGTTACGCGAAGGAGACAATGATTAAGACAGCAGAAGCTGCTTCACCACTGCGAGCAGGAAAGAATAAGTGGTCCAGTATATGTGACGATACGTTTGTTGGTGACACTTCAGTACCGTGGATTGCTTACAGGAAAAGGCGAAGCTTTCGAAAGGGAAGGAGAGTGCGTACGTCTTCTGTATTTTTCAATTTTTGTACTAAAAGTCAGGCTTTCGACTTTTATTACTCTTTGGATACTCAACGATAGATATAGTGAATTCCCAATCTAATTCATTATCCCCAGCTAAAATTTCTTTTCATGGGCCCTTTAAAACCGATGCCTGGACGTTACCCTCAAGATTCAAGTTCGGAACAAGTATGAATACGCTTCATTTTTAAAGACCTAATTTTACGGAATTTCTGATCATTTACAATTTGCAGAAATATAGGTCCTGCAAACAATTCAGGTAATATATGCAAAACACCAACTGAATCTGGTGAGATCCCACCATTTCGCAGTAGAACCCGCGATTATTCCAAAACTTCCTTTGACCTAAATGCGAAATGTTGTTACAAAAAATAGGTCATTTGCAGTAATTATTTAGTGAAAAAACAAATTTTAAACCGAATTTACAAGTTCTGCGGCTGACCCGCAGCACTGCAATGGAAACGTCAAACATGGAGTGTCTGTAACTCGGTTTGTCTACTTCCAGATCATCCCGACGAAGTGCCCGGCATTGCCCACATTCCGTGATCAGCTTACCCTCTTGCAATTTCACCTGCCGCCCTCGCTGTGGGCGAACGCTTCCTGAGTTTGAAGTTCTTTAGGACCCTTTCAGCGATGTAAAATTCGCTGACGGTGTGGTCGAGAAGAACGCGCAGTGGACTGGCCGAGCGGCGTGAGGGGATCTGTCACGCCGGTTTCATAGCGAGCTGCCCTGGCAGAGCCACAACCGAAGTCCACGAGTAAGCAAACGCCAGCCGTCGTTTCGACGGCAACAATTTCCTTTGATCCAGGAGGTCGTGGGCACCTAAATAAGAAGAACTTCGTCCGTTGACCATCAATCATCACTCGGGCGCACATGCTGACGCCGCGATGTTTTCCCAGGGAGGTAAAAAGCGACTCCTCTGGGGTAATGCTTGGCAAGTAAGTCCGAAACATGTTCATGCCTCTTCAGGCCTCTATCTCGCTCAGTTCACTTTTCAGCTAAAGTGCTCGTATTTCACTATCTCCGTGGATGCCGTCAACGCCGTCATGCCCAGCTGACCGATAACATGCTTGGAGCGGCGAGGCACGAGATCATTGTTTGTATGAATGAAAATGTATATAAAGAGCATGGCTTTGGGTGTTACGCGGTATTGAAGGATGAATATGGTTGTATGCGCACACGAAGTACTATATATAACCGCATGGCCCCGGTCTGGCTCGCAGCGACGCGACTACTGGCTTCCGGGTGCTTGGTGCGCTTACCGCAATGCATTCATTTATGTTAGCAAAGGGCAGAAAAGCTTGCGTTGAAAGGCAAAAAGCTGTTGGTCTAACCTGAAAATTGAACAGAGTATAGGGGGCCTGCGACCGAATTGTTTGGCCGGCTGGTGGGGAAGAGGGCGACGATGCGCATGTGACCGGATCTGGGCTCAATCCCCTTGCCGTTATTTTGAACCTGAATGAAAGTGTGCCCTGGAAGTGGTCCGGTGTCACTGTTGCGTGATGCCGTGTCTACCTGCTGCTGGTCATGACGCGGCGAAGAAGCTAAACGCCAGAAATACTGGACCACGTTCGTGGCGTGAAGCACTGTTGAAGGCGTTATGCCATACACTATTTTGCCAAGCCTGAGCGCAAACCGCGGCATCTGATCCTACGAGACGTGATGCTCTGGCAAGGTTCTGCGTTTTTGCCAAGCAGGTATGATCTCGTCTGCTGCCGCACTCAGCACTGAAGGGTGGCTATCGTACTTTACTGCACGAAGAAGGTTTAGTGAAAACCGCGCTGCCAGACCGAGTGTTGGAGCGACACTGCGAGATGTAATGATGCAGACTCCTCATTTGCCATTTGTATACCGACAAGGCGACGAGCGGCACGCTGTAAGTTTGTAGAAAATCCCTGCGTAGGAACCGTGGAGTACGCAGCTGACATCGCGGGCAAGGGTCCGGCCGTGGCAAAGCTGTATGATGCCAAAACCCTTGTCTAGTTTCATGAAGCTCAACTAATTTAGTTGGAATAACCACTTTTTCAGGAACTACACGTTTGTTGAAGAAGGAAGGTGAGAACGATAAGAATGCAAGGATGCGGAGACATGGCCAGCGGGACAGCCGAATGCCCGGCAACCTAATATATTTATTGTAAATAGCTGTAAATAAATTAGTTTTCGTTAATTCGTCGCGATACCATCTTCATTTTTGCACATAGCTTTTGGTGCCAAAACCCAGGAGTAACAGCTAATTCAAGAGAGATATTTCGAGGATCTATCAGGATTTGACAGCGGCCGAAGCAACGCACTTCGCAGGCCATGGAAACGCTGGTGGGAAAACTAGGCTAACTCTGCGATCTCAGGTGACCAAACTTCTTCCGGGTCAGATCTTGCATCGAAGGCGTCGTGAGAAACCTAAAGGAACTTTGGTATCTTATCAGCCAAAAACTGAAGAGCCCTAAACTACCCAATTAATCAATGTGGACAATGTCGTCGAACCGCTCATACTGGACAGAAGAGTAGAGAAAAAACTTCATGCAGGCTGATTGAGATATAATGATCGGATCCATCATCCGTTATGTTACGAAGATTCAAGAAGGTAGAAAGATGGTTCCAGGCAACGGGATCACGACATTGTAATTCTTCACTGACGAGATAAAGCGGAAGCTCGACGATTGCCTTGCGGTGAAGCTTCCAAAGCTCAGGAAGAACTGCTCAAGTTTACGACCGGCCAACATCATCGCGGCAAGTTCTGGGGAACAGTTTGAGCCGAGTGATACACACCTCCACGAGCCAAATAAAGAACACTGGACCGGTTTGTGTACCCCATGGGTCCTGATGCTGAAAGAGTGAGGCGGCAATTGCCATCAAGGCTTTGCCTCCCATCATCGCAGTGCTACGGGGACGCTGTGCTTCTGTTGAAAAAAGCGATTCGACTTTTCGTGGTCCAGACGCACATGCTGAAGCTCCTGGATCTGCACCCGAGTGAGAGACATCAACGATGTCTGGGGTCTCTATTTGGCTCTACTGACACCCTAAAGTCTCCTATCTGTGAGGATTGGAGGCACTAGGACAGAAACAGCAGACTTTCGGAGTGCTATGCTGTTTCCAGTGGTTCAGTGTGCACTGCCAAAAAGAAATTCTGCTGGATTTTAATCGAACGATAGTGAACAGACATCAAGGCGCTTCAAATGGGAGATGTATCCCGCGAGGCCCGATGATTCTGCATCGGAACGGCAGAGCGATCACCCACCACTGAAGCACGAATGGTGCTCGGACACTATTCTCACAACCAGGGTTCAATTACAGCTCCGCCGAAAGTCACCAATACCCAAGATTTTGTTTACCCCAATATTCACAGAGCGCTCAAATGCCATATTTTTTGCGCATATTACCCGCCCTACGCCTGTACCCCCAGCCAAAACTCTTGGAAAACAACGACCTCGTGTATTACTTGCATAATTACCGCACAAATATATCGTCAAAGTCGCCAAAAGCAAGTGCACTTTATTGGAGACGTTACTCATCGCTTTGCAGTAACTGCAGCTATCGGATCAAGCATCTTCACTGTCCCAGAGAGCGTCGTAACCTGTGGCCGTCAAGGCTATTGCTGATGCAGCACTTCCTGAAACTCTTGCGGAATCATCTCGGCAGGAATCGCCTTCCACGCGTCGTCGAGTTGCAAAGTACTGCTTCAGTCAAACCCGTTTATAACGAACGGCAGGAAACGCTACGATCAGTTCGATATAGCAAGTGGTTCGATTTAGCAAAAAACCATTTACATTGAACTTCCCACGATGGGTTGCCGTTGTGCACGGGTGCTATTGAATTCGTTGCTATTGAACACGTTGCTCCTTGAATCTCAAGTACGATAGGCTTATTGCCTCTTGAGGCTTGGCGTGTCAAGTCCCAAGTGCGCACCTGAGCGAACGGGGGGGGGGGGGCTTTTCTCTTTGAACAAACTAAGGTTAC
>JAZHYW010048352.1:0-19541 GCA_037355805.1 Ixodes ricinus | reverse complement strand
GGGAGACACCCCTGGTAGGGTCAACTTTTTGAACCCTTGGCTTAAAATTAATGAAATTTACAGGGTAGGCTGGTGGTCGTGGTAGAGGGTGCATAACAAAATTTCAGGTCTGTCGGTTAAGGGGGACGCGGGTCTTGAAAAGTGAAAAATCGCGAAAAAATCACTTTTTCAAAAATTGAATATTTGGATTGTTCATGCCTTTCTCCATCTCTGCTGTGCGTATTGAAGCTCAAAACACTAAATAAATACGTGTAATAACGCATTTTCGACGCTTCCGCGGTCGCAAAATGCCGATCGAGCAACCAAATCGAGTTCAGATTCGCGCGCGCCTAGTTCCCGAACCGTTTACCGGACGGCAGCCATCTTGGTCTTGTTTTGTAGGTGAATTCTTGCTCTCTCTTTCGCAACCTTTCAAAATGGCGTCGCGCTCGAGGCAACGCTGTTTCGTGAGGTTTCCCGCCAAAGGAGCGCGGCGTCGTGATTGGCCGATGCGCGCGTTCGGAAAATCGGGCTGTACTATTGGCGCCGAGAGGCTCCGGACAGTTCCGAACAAGTTCCTCCTCTCCCGCTCGCTCGCTCTCTTTCTCCACGCTCGGTCTCTCCGGCGTTCTTCCTTGTCCGCTCCGCTTTTTGTCGTCTGCTATCCGCAAGTTTCCTCCATTGCTCTCGTCGCCTTTGTTTACTTTTTTCGATCGCGTCGCGTAGTTTTCACGCTTCTTTTTCTGCGATGTGGAGGAGCAAGTATAAAAGCAAGACAAGACACGCGTATGGAGCGTGTAAGCGCCGAATGAAGCAAGTCAGCGGCGAAATCGAGCCTCGACCCGACGATCGCCACAAGCAGTGAGCCCGAGATCACCGCGCCTGCGTGTTCATCGACTGCGGCCGCCAAAGAAAACATCGGTTTTCGTGCGTCTGGAACCACGATGGAGAACACGACTGTACATCTAGAGACGCAGTACGTGTGACAGGAGGAAGCTGATGCGACAACCGAACATCGCGATGCCGTCCGTGCGAAGCTTGCTTCCGTGTCCGCGACGCAAAGGAAGTGCCTGCGCACCTGGCTCTCCGGCGGGCTTCGGAGAAGGACTCCCTCCGCTTGCACAAGTCCACCAGACGTCACAGTGCAAAAACTGAAGCACGCCAGAAGAGGAGGTTGCAACACAGCACACAAGACTATGCTGCGGGTTCCTTCTGACAGTATTATCGTGCCTCAAACTTTCAACCTCTTTTTCTCAGGAACGCATTTTCTTGAGTCGTGACTGTTTCTGCCAATGATATTTTCTCAACCAGTGGCTCGATTTGTATACCGTCTTTTTTAATGCGAATAGCATTCTTTGGCTACTTCACACACTTTTCGTCTATGTATCTATCTATCTGGCTATCTAACCTCTTACGCCGCGGGTCGATAAATAAATAAAAAGACCGGCGCCGGCTGGGATTCGAACCGTTGACCCTTTGATCAGCAGGCAGACGCGCTAACCACAGAGCTATGAAGGCAGTCATTCAACGCACTCTAAACGGTTGTTTATATCTTTACCATAGGACGCGCTTTACAGCGCTGTCACAGTCCGGTGCGCGCGCGTTCCATGCACGAGGGCTCATTCCGCTCTCGTGAGGCTGAGCACGGCCGCTAGCTCACCCTCTCCCGCGCTCGGGAGAGGGTGATGTAGCGGCCGTGCTCAGCCTCACGAGAGCGGAATGAGCCCTCGTGCATGGAACGCCGCGCACCGGTAGCTGTGACAGCGCTGTAAGCGCGTCCTATGGTAAAGATATAAACAACCGTTTAAAGTACCGTTGGTTGAGACTAGCTGAGACGCCAGAAAGTCTGGTCGGTACCATTTTGAGTGTTTGTGCGTATGGCGCGTGCTTTGCTCGCCTTCCTAAGTGACACAAACGCACGTGCTGGGCTGCGGAGATCGTGCGCAGGGCTGTGAAAGTGTCAACAAATTTAGAATCGCCTCAAGAGTGGGCTGGCGTATCTAGAGTGTGCCGGCCACCTGACGAACGCGCATAACTCCGCACCGTTTGATGCTATTCGCATTAACGTAGATAATCATTCCCAAAGGATGGGTTCTGCTGATTTTATTTTGATGCCAGAGAATGCTAGAAGGGCATGACAATCTCAGTTTCTGCAATAAGGCATAATTTTTTTTAATTCATAAAATGTCTTTATACTTATTTGCAAATTTGGTAACATGAACATTTGAACTTTCACTAAAGCTGTTCCAGAAGGAAATTGATACAAGGGGCTCTGTCTCCTTCTTTGGTATATATTCAAGCACCTGTCCAGTGAATTTCATTTTGCTACCGTGCTCCAAAAATATCTCGGGATAGGCAAAACAAAGAAAGATAGAAACTCATGTTTCTCGAAATCTAACAGGCATAATCGAGTCAAACCTTGCAGTTATTATTAGGGCCCCTATACCAACCTACTCTGCAAGTTTCATGCCAATAGCTCTAAAAACAAAAAAGATTTTTTTCTTCCCCACATCCTCCCTTAAGTGGGAAGGAAATTAGGGCAGCTTCTATCAGCCACACCCCTACATTGTTTAGTTTATCTATCGTCGGAAAACTATTACAATATTCAAGATTTTTATTCGCTAGATATGTAGCAGAATGCCTAGGAGGTGCGCCTATGGAAAGTGTTTTGTAAAAAGTCATTGATTTCTATCAATTTTCTCTTCTCTAAAATTGGTCAACTTTTTGGTCTTCTGTGTTTCCGACAAAATGTCAATAGTTTTTATAAAAGACATCTGTAAAGTGACAAACAAACTCCATAGGCGCATTCCTTATTAAATTTCAGTCAGGAAAACTGAAGAACGCACCTTCCTTGTATTGCCATTATCAAACAATAGATTGACTAAAATGGAATTTATACCAAAAAGTGGAACGGAGAAAAATGCATTCAAAGTGCTCCAAACCCCACCTTTTCTTTAGCTTCAGTGGACAGAAAATAATTTATAAAAAATTAACTATGCATTGTAAACTAGTGAAAATTTCTGGGAATACTCTCTGGATGTTGATGGATGTAAATATGTAATTTTTTCAAAATTAGTGTTTTTTGCAGAATTCTTTTTCTCTGGGTAGTGTCCCCCTTAAGTTTTCAAGATGCTCACCCTTCATTCTGCCCATCACCAGGATGTCGTCCAGGTAGCAGGTGGTCTGCGGCAACCCTTGGAGCACTTGATCCATGGTACTTTCAAAGATGGAGGGTGCAGACGCTATGCCGAAGGGAAGACAGTTCACTTGGAGCAGCCCCAACTGGGTGTTGATGGTGAGGTACTTCCATGCTGCAGGATGCATTTCCATCTGTAGGTAAGCTTTTGAGAGGTCCAGCTTTGAGAAAAATGTCCCTCCTGCCAACGTTGCAAATATCTCTTCCATCCTGGGGAGTGGATAGTTGTCGACTTGTAGTTCCCGCAGATTCTTATGTCTCCATTCTTTTCGACAACCGGCACGATGGACGACGCAAACGCACTGCTATCCACCGGGGTTGGGATCCCTGGCTTTCAAAGCCATCAGTTCTTTAGAGACTGCTGCCTTCAGGGCATGGGGCACTGGTCCTCGCTTGAGGAACTTTGGAGTGTACCCACTCTTTAGCTTGAGGTGAGCTTCAAACCCCTTGAGATGGCCCAGATCGTCTGAGAACACCTGAGCAAAGTCCTTCAAAAGCCTGACGACTTGTTCTTTGTTCCCCTTCTCCAAGCACTGAACAGTTTTGACGCTAGCCCAGTCGAGCCTCAGCACTTCCAGCCAGTCACGTCCCAAAAGTGGGGGACCCTTGAAGTCCACAATCTGCAGCGGCAACTTGTGTACTTGGTCTTGGTGCTCCACTTCTACCTGTGACTCACCTACCGGCTTTACCTTGTTGGCCATAAATGCTCGAAGAACAACTCCACTTCCCTTGACCAGGTTAGGGAACCTTTTCTTGTACAGGTCTAGCGGGAGTAAGAACACCGACGGCCCGGTGTCTATTTCTATCATCAGGGGAATCGTGTTCATTTTCACTGTTACTTCCAGTGGCCTCGGACGTGTCCTCCGAAGCTCGAACATCTCAACCTCGTCTTCCGTGTCGACGTTTAGCGTCTTCACTTTTTCCCCTTGATTTCTCCAGCTTCGTGTAGGTGCTCCGCAATGCTGAGAAGCTGCTGGCCCGGACTGCTGGCTCTTGCACGCTCGATCAGGGTGTCCGCATCTTCCGCACCTGCGACAATCTCAGCCTTTCCGCCTGCAGTTAGTTGCTGTGTGATTTGTAAGTCCGCAGTGCTTGCATTCAGGCTCCTCCCGCTTCAGCTTGAGCACTTTGGCGTTCGCGCTCCGGCCATGTGAAACATGTGCGTCTGCCGAGGCGGCTTCCATTGCCACTGCGATTTATAGCACCTTCTTAAACGTCATGCCAGCTTCCGACAACAGCCGCTTTTGAATGGAGTCCCTGATCATACCGCACACCATGCAGTCGCGTAAGGCTTCGTTCAAGGTGCCACCAAATTCACATGTCTGCGCCAGCTTCTTCAGTTTGGCTACAAACTCAAAAATACTTTCATTTTTTTTTTTTTGGAAAACGGAAGCGTTTTGCGATGACGAGAGTCTTTGGCAACAGGTGCTCTCGCAATACTGCTACCAGCTCGATGTATGACTTACTAGACAGGATATCCGGAGCCACCAAACTCTTTAACAGGGCGTACGTCTTAACGCCAATGAGGCTTAGGAACGCCGCTACTTGCCTTTCTGGTTCGACGTCGGTGGCGACGAAAAACTGGTTGAGTCGCTCGATGTAGGTTTGCCAATCCGTGCCCACATGTTGAACGGTTCAGTTTGACCGAGGTTCGCCATGGCGTCGCTGCGTCATCAGCGAGTATTGCGGCAGGCAATCCTTCGACGAGGCCCGCATGGCTGAACACTCGTCACCAGTTGTTGTGTGTTCGAAGACCTGTCGAGTCAACTCAAAGTGCCGTGCGCACAAGGTTTTGCACGACCACCGCTCCCACGCTCGAAACGTCCTCTGGACACCACAGGTACCATCCTCTCAATTTTATTATTTGTGCACATTGTCATGCACGACGACGTGTGTCCGCATGGTATGTTCGAGGAGTTTTGCGTGATCGGCAGCAAGTTGAACAAAATTCTTGTTTCCTTACCTTATCACCGGGGTTCTAGAATCTTGAACAGCCTTTTCAAGTCTGCATCTGAGACGTCTTCACGTGAATATCATTCTTGAATTTGCCGTGGTAGGCCGAGATTGCAATGATGATATTGCCACTCGTTGGAAAAAATGCACTGCTTGCTCTTTGGTGGGCGCAAAGCACATGAGGGTAATTCCAGCACATCTACTCGATTTCAGGGTTACGAGGGTTTTTATTGAAGGAAGTGTTCCTGAATTACGAGGTGTCGGTTTTTATCAATGCATTCTGCAGTTTCGTAGATATCCTGTCTCAAAGTTTTGTCTCGAGGGGGTCTACGGCAAAACCGAACTACCGGCTCGAGCATGATGGCAGCCCTTGTAATCAACTGCATGGCCATCATGTTATGCAAAGTTTGTATTGTATTACCAGAAAAAGGGCGACTGACCTAGTCTAAAGAGCAGTTCCAATCAGTCAGGTAAGATGCTACTGCTGGTTTACCGCTTTTCATTGCAGATATTTGTAGCAAATATTATTACACAATCAGCTCCTGGCGGAAAGAGTTTGCCACGACTAACGCAGGCGTCAGAACGAGCCCCCACTTTTCTTCTGAGAAGAACTACAATCTTGGTGGTGTGCAATGCATGTTGTGGAAGCTTTGTGAAAGCTAATCGTAAGCTCGCGCTGAGCAGGAATGGACTATGGCGTCCAGTGAATGCCACCTTCGGCACCACAACGCACTTGAGCGAGCAGGTGGTCAAAAATCTCCATGCGCGATCGCCGAAGAGAACTTGCGAACTAGCATATTGTTAGTTCTTAAGTCCACATCGAAGAGCACTTATAAGCAAGCGCATATTGCCTCTTGGAACAGCTAAAAACTGAGCAAAAAGACACGGCGAAAAAAGCAGCAGTACAATTTGGCAGTACAAGAACTGATCTCCGTTTTTAAAAACAGAGATCACATCAAGGCACAAGGTTGCTTGACAAACAGCCGACCCGCTGAATACCCGCTGAGTTGCTGGCATTAGCATTTCACCAGCTTGAACAGTCACGACACGCAGGCATTTAACGAAGAGACGTGAGCTGGTGCACGCACTAGCTTTCCATTCACAAAATAATTACAAAAGCGTCAATTGATTTGCTTCCTGCTTTGTTGAATGTCTCCCGGTTAAATGACGTGGTTTCCATTGCACTGTCGCATAGGGACACGTAACTTTCAGCACAGAGGCCAAATGGGCAACTGTGCTGATTCTTGGCCTCGTATGATCTTGGTATAGTCATCGATCCATGGTGTATCCTTTTGACATACCCTTTCTGATTCTACATAAAGAAAACTTCAGAGATGCGCTGCCGACTCTTGCTCATTGAAAGATACACAAAGTGCAGTCCAATTGGAAGTACTCTTAGGCTCAGGAAGTTTTGCCTTTGTTTACCGTAAAATTCCGAGCAAGCGCCCCCACCTGAGCAAGACCCCCCCCCCCCCAACTTCACTGCTAATTTCACATTTCCGCGCCGTTCCAGAAAGCGCCCCCCTCCCGCTCCGCACCCGTATCACGCACCACGCTGACCGCGCCCAGGCAACACTGGCCTGCGAGGTTCAGTCCAAGAATTCAATCCAATCAAGTCCTACTTTGCAGCCCGATCAGCCCGGTCACTACGCGCCATTGTCGCTTTGTTTTGGGGGTGTCAGGTCGGCTATGCATTCTTACACAGTGGCAAAGGAAATCGAGGTCGTCCAATGGCATTGTGAAAACGGGAAAGACGTACACCAGACGTCTCGACACATCAAGCTCGACCAGATACGGGAATGGGACAAGAGTTTTGACAATGTGCTACAGTCAAACTACAAGAAAGCCAAAGTTCGACGAAAGCTAAGTAACGGCGCGCCGGTGTTCAGTGAATACGTGGACGATGCGCTCTTTTAATACCTGGAGCGCGAAAGAAGTGCCGAATGAGCCATTAGCAACCAGCTTTTTTCTGAAGAGGCTGTCAAAATAGCCAACAGCATGCAGTTGGGAAACATCGCGGAATGCTGTGAACTTTTTCTTGCGGCCGACTCTGAGGAGTCTTTTGATGGTTTTGAAAGTGATTAACATAGCAGTGAAGGTTCGTTCTTATTCTTACGATTGCGTCAGGGACCCGATGACTGGGAACGTCGATGGTCTGTGGATGTTGATGGCCATAAGAAGGACTGACAGGACTCCAGCAAGTAGAGAAAAATAAAAAGAAACGTCTATTTACAGTACAGATCGAATCGTTGTCGACCGACGTTCTTCACGGCCCTCGAGCGTCTTTCTTTCTTCTTCTTTTTCTCGTGTCTCGCTCGAGCCACAGCCACCGCAGCCGCGTCGCTCACATTAAAGTCATTACTGAATGAAAAAAGATGAAACTAAAACCCTGCGCATGTCGCGCCTTTGGATTTGCGGTTCTCGGTTACGTTGAGCTTCACACCTCCCCAACAAGTATAATTTTGGGGCTTCAATGTCACAAAATTATCACACAAACAAAAATAAAAACAAAATGTCCGCTTTCACACCCTGGTCAGTTTCACTCTGGTAAGGTGATTTTGAATGTGCCCGCCAAGGCTCTAAACACCCCGTTGCTACCAAAAGTGCCTTAAGACTTGCATCGTGTAAACTGAAACGTGCATCTAAAAAAAATATCAGCAAGACGTATGCGGAACATATGCTCTCTCTAGACCAGGATGCTTTCCCAAAACACGGAACTGCTCGTTCAGTCATACTAAAAAAAAAAAAAAAAAAAAAAAACTCACCAACTTAAAGTATGCAATCCATTTAAAAAAACACACCAAAACATCGGTTCGCGTATGCGACAGAACCAAAAACCATTGCCAACAAATCAGTTCGCTCCTCATAAGCCTCGAAAGAGCGTCCGCGTTCGTGTTGTTACTCCCTTACGGTGCTCAATTGTCAAATTATACCGCTGTAGCGCCAACGCCCAGCGAGTCAACTTAGCGCTGTGAGGTGTGGTCAGAGTCAAGTACCTTAAGGGGTTGTGATCCGTTACCACCTTAACTACGGCCCCAAAAAGCCAAGTGTCCCAGCGACTGAGAGCCCACACGACTGCAAACGCTTCGCGCTCTATAGTTGACCACCGTTGCTGCGTGGGGGACAGCTTTTTGACAAGAAGGCGATTGGATGCTCGTTACCCTCGTCGTCGCATTGTGATAGGCACGCTCCTACGGCGTGATCTGAGGCGTCCGTTGCCACGATAAACTCGTGCTCCATATCCGGAGCGAACAGTGCAGGGCTCTCGCCAGGCTTTGCTTCAAAACGTCAAACGCCGCCTGCTCCTGCTGCCCCCAGGGTATGTTGTTCGGCACCCGTTTGCCAGTCAGCTGTGTCAGAGGAAACACGACGTCGGAGAAATGCGGCACGTATTCTCTGTAATAGTTACATAGCCCCAACACACTACGAAGCTCTTTCTTGGTGGTTGGACGCTTCGGTTTCGATATCGCCTCAATCCGATTAGGGTCAGGCGCATGCAGTCCGGAACCCACCACGTGTCCCAAGTACCGGACCTCCGATTGGGCGAACTTGCATTTGTTGAGGTTAGCTGTCAGACCTACTTCCGCCAGTGTCCGGAGAACCGCCGTCAGGTGCTTGAGGTGGTCTTCCCATGAATAGGAAAAGACGGCCACGTCGTCGATGTACGCTCGGGCATACTGACGATGCGGCGACAAAACTTCGTTCATTGCCCTCTGGAACGTGGGTCCTGAATTCTTCAATCCGTAAGGCATGACCCGCCACGCATACTGGCCTCCATGCGTCACAAAGGCCGTGTACTTCTCCGATGCAGGGTTCATTGGGATCTGCCAGTAACCCCTCAGCATGTCCAGCGTTGTAATAAAACTTGCCCGAGCCACTTGGAGCAGAGTCTCGGATGCGTCCGTCATGGGGAAAGCGTCAGGCAGCGTTAGGGCATTCAACTGTCTATAGTCGATGCATAGACGCATGCTGCCATCCTTTTTTCCAACGCACACGACTGGGTGCGAAAAACTTGACTCCACGGGATAGATTAACTTCTTATCGAGCAACTCGTCGATCTGGCGCTCCACTTCACCCCGATAGGCCATTGGTATCCTGTACAGGTAGCTTTGCTTGAGCTTCCCTCCAGGTATGAGTTCGATCGTGTGTGCGCCGATCTTGCATCTCCCAATCTCGGAGCTGAACACCCCTGCAAAGGAGTGGAGCAGATCTTGTAGCTGTCGCTGTTGCCTCTGATCCAGGTGGTCACATGCTCCGAGGACGTCTAGAGAGTTAGGAATCACCCGTCGCTCGAAGGGGACGTCGGGAATGTTTCCGAAGTCCTCATCTTCTTCAAAAATTACCCCCACCGTGCACAGTCTCTCGTGATATGCACGCAGCTTGTCCGCATGTACCACTCTCTGTGATCCGTCGTCGAAACGGATGAGGTAGCTACTCGGTCTCCTCTGTTCGACCACACGTACTGGGCCCTTCCATCTCTTCATGAGGGCGTTGGTTGAGTCGGGTTCCAGGACCAGCACCGCGTCGCCGATAGCGAAGCTCTTCGTTTTCGCGTTCTTGTTGCAATACCTCGCGTACGATGCTTGCGCTTTACCCGAGTGCTTGCGGGCGGCCTCAGCAGAGACGGCAAATCGCTGCCTCAGCGCAACAAGGTAGTCTTCTGCTGACGATGTGAGCCCGCAAGGTGCCGTCCACTCCCCCGTCCACGTCTTCGAAAGGATAGACAGAGGCCCGACTGGCTCTCTGCCATACATAAGCTCGAACGGTGTTGCTCCCGTTGTCTCGTTTGGAACCTCACGATATGCCCAGAGCAAAAAAGGAACGTACTTGTCCCATTCACGCCCGTTCTCGTGCACCACATGGTGCAGCATTTTCTTGAACGTTCCATTCCACCTCTCCACTAGTCCATTACTTTGCGGGTGGTCGGGAGTCGAGAAGCGTGGGGTAGCACCCATCTTTTCCAGAAACAGCCTCGTAAGCTGTGCGGTAAAGTTGCTGCCCTGATCGGAACAGACAGTTTCGGGAACGCCCATCCTCGAGAATATCTCGACTAAAACGTCGCAGACGGCCCGGGCAGTTAGTGATTTTAAGCCAACCACTTCCGGCCACCGAGTGCAGGCGTCGACTACGCATAACGCGTACCTATGTCCGCGAGAGGACGGTGGGTCCAAAGGACCGATGCAATCCATGTAGACCGTCTGGAAGGGCACTTCGGGACGAGCAAGGGGGTAATAGGGACTCTGTCAGCGGCGGTAACCGGCGCTCTCAGCTGGCATGTAGTGCACGACTGACAGTGTTTCTTGATGTCCTTAGCCATGCCCAGCCAGTAAAACGACATTTTTATCCGTGACTTTGTCTTTCGCTCTCCCAAATGACCCGCCCATACGGAATCATGCCCCAGCTCCAATACCCTTTGTCTTTTCAAGCGGCAGTACCAGCACAGCTTCGACATCACACCGTTTACCTCCTCTTTGTGGAACAGTGGCCCTCCCTCAATTAGCATGCCATGAGTGGACGCTTGACCTTGTTCCCAGGAGGTCTTCAGGGTGTCGTCGTCCTTTTGTAAGGTTTGGAAGCTTGTTGACGAGATTGGCAGCTCATGAGTCGGTTCGTCGCCGTCGTGGATGGTCACTTGCGTGATCAGGGGCATCTTCGTTGTCCCCCTCCGCCAGCTCCTGTTCGGGTTCAAGATCCATCGGCTCAAAGTCGAGCATCCCGCATCCCGACTTCAGGTTGTCGTAGTCGTCAGGCGTCAGGAGCATGTCTATGCCGGCCACCAGGCGATCAGTGACGGCACATAAAATTGGCACCTCACGAGGAATGTACTCAACATAGCGCGTGGGAAGAGCCATTGGTACATGCCGCAAAATAGCACTCACGCTGTCCCCAAAGGCTCCGGTCAGCGTCACCCTGCCAGATGACCCTTCTATCTCGGGTACAACCCCCTCACGCACCACGCTAATCTCCGCTCCAGAATCAATAATAGCGTTTACGTTCTTCGAACCGCACTTTACTTCTATTTTACACAACTCAGCGCGTCCGCCTTCCCGATTGAAGGAAAGTGCAGTTGCGTCAGAGACTCCTTTTGTTGGCGTGGTTGCAGATTCGTGAAACTCCTCCCACCACTGGACTATTCTTCAAGTCTCGGTCCCGCGCTTGTTTACTAGGACAGTCATGGGAAAAATGTCCCATACCTTGCAATTAAAACATTTCACCCTGGATTGGTTCGACATTGGGCCCGGCCTACCTTATCATGCTTTTCTTTGACAGGACTAGACCATTTTTTCTTTTCAGACTCGCGGTTTTCGCATATGCAGAGTTGTTGCGTTGTTTGCATCGTTCTCCCTCTTCAAAACGGTCAGCCAGCGCAGCCACCTCTGCTGGTTTAAGCCATTTTCCAGTCTCATTTAGCGTTACATAGGTCTGCATGTCGACGGGCAAGGAATCCCTAATGCGGTCAGATACCATTAATGCTAGCAAGTCCTCAAGAGAGTCGATCGAGCGACTTCGAGCATAATACTCGAAACAGCTCTCGACCCGTGTCGCAAACTGAGTCCAGGATTCTTTCTCCATTTTGGTGGCCTTGAGAAAAGCCTCCTGTACTCAGCCGGCGACAGTTTGAGTTCCAAAAGAACTCGCTCCTTAACCGCACCGTAATCACTCGCTTCGCCGACAGGCAGCCTATTCACCAGCGCCCGCATGCGCTCCGTAAAATAAGGTCGCACGAGCGAGCCCCTCAGGCGCTCAGGCACCTCATATGTCGCAAAGACATTTTCAACACCGTCGAACCAGCTTGGTACAAGCAGTTCGGACGACGGCATTTGTGTCAACACACCCTTCATGAGCCTGGAAAAGCTAAGCACCTCTTCCCTCAGGTTGAGTTCTGCGCCGCCTCCACTGGTTCCGGGTCTGTTTTCCGCACGAACTCGCTCTAGTTCAAGCTCTAGACGCACTAGCCGTTCTCTTTCTCTTACAAGCTCGATCTCTCTTCAATCAATGATCTGCTCGGTCGGCCATCCCGGTCCCCCTCCTGGTGCGTCCCCACAGTCGCCGCTGGTCTACTCTGAGGTGACGGTTCACCTCGCTCGTCGACACTGTTATCGTTAGCTCCATCCCGATCCAACGAGGTAGCCGGCCTACGCCGTTCCCCACTACGTAGCTCCATGGCGGGCACCAGTCAAAAAAATCACCTTACCTTTGAAGGTTGACAGGTCCCTATGGCATGCACACGCAGTCTGTCGATCGGAACAGTCCGGCCCGATAACGGTGTCCGAGTTGTGTAGACGCTTCGCAGGGCTGTGAGTCTGCAGCACTTCGAAGCCGCGTCGACGCGAAGTCTCGGCGTTCCAAGTCTTCTTAGTTGAAACGCTGCTGAGGCCCAGGAACTTGCCGCCTCTCTTCTTATTGAATGGAGTCGCTGTCCGTTGAATCTGCAGGATCGTTCCAGCCGGCGGGGCCCGGTGACGCAATCCTGTCGACTGCGCCAGTGAAGGTTCGTTCTTATTCTTACGATTGCGTCAGGGACCCGATGACTGGGAACGTCGATGGTCTGTGGATGTTGATGGCCATAAGAAGGACTGACAGGACTCCAGCAAGTAGAGAAAAAATAAAAAGAAACGTCTATTTACAGTACAGATCGAATCGTTGTCGACCGACGTTCTTCACGGCCCTCGTGCGTCTTTCTTTCTTCTTCTTTTCTCGTGTCTCGCCTCGAGCCACAGCCGCCGCAGCCGCGTCGCTCACATTAAAGTCATTACTGAATGAAAAAGATGAAACCAAAACCCTGCGCATGTCGCGCCTTTGGATTTGCGGTTCTCGGTTACGTTGAGCTTCACAATAGCAGTGACAAATCTTTGGCCTAATAAAGTCTATGTTCTCAGAGATAGATAAAATATTAAATCTGTGTGCACTGCGCTTTTTTTTTCTTTTTCTGGTAAAAAAATTTTGTCGTCGCCATTTTGAATTTTGGTGCCGTTCCGGGATAGCGCCCCCCCCCCCCACACACTTTGCACGCAATTTTGACTTGCATGCAGGGGGGTGCTTGCTCAGAATTTTACGGTAATTATATAAGAATACCATGTTTACATGTTTGGTCCAAATCTGGATGGATGGAAGGATGCATATTAACAGCTCTACCCTTTATACGGGGCATTAGCTTGTGCCACCGAAACTAAAAACCTAAAAATATGTGATTCTGCCCATTTCTGGCCAATGCATTTCTGTAAATATCACCATTCCAGGGGCTGACCGCTGGGATGACCTTTAAAGGACACAGGCAAAGGAAAAAAAAACGTTTGTTTTAAACAGCCTAGATGTTAAAAGAATGTTATAAAACAAACCTATAACAAAGAAAAAAGATGTCTAGATCTATATTTCCGGTGTGAAACGAATTTGTAGTTGGCCCCCTTGGGAGCCGCCGCTGATCACGTGGTAAACCTGTGCGCCGCCGCGCTATGCCACCACCGCGCGCTGAGTGTTGTGCGGCGCTGGTTAAACATGTCTCTCCAGGCCGCTGCCGCAGCCGCCGGAAGGGAACACTCCGGCCTGCCTCTACCGTTATTTCTGACCGGCAAGCAGGTCTATCACGTGGTGCTTGAGCTCTTTCAGGAGCTTCCTTTGGGCCCTAAGAGTTACTTGTTATTCTTTGTTTTTTTGCTGCACCTCAAACGAAGATTAATAAGTAACTTTTAGAGACTGTAGAAGCTTCCGAAAGATCGCAAGCACCATGTGATAAAGGATGGCCAGTCACGTGATAAATAGCGGCCACTTTTCCGCGGGTGCCAAATACAAAATCTTTTTGCGCCGTAAATATAGATCTAAACATTTTTCTTGTTCGTTGTAAATTCGTTTGATTTATTTATTTATTTAGTTATTTGTGACTTCCTTTTCCCATCCAGGCTGTTTACAAAAAATAACTTTTTCCTTTGCATGTGTCATTTAAAGGGATGGTGAACCGAAATTTGGATTTCAGAAAAACAATGCAGGAGATGTAGGCGGGACGCTACAATCCCTACAACATTACTCGTAAGGCGATATCTCGAATGGACGGCCGTATTTTGAGAAAGAGAGGTCGAGATTAAACCAGGCCGACGAGGCGCGTGACATCAAGATACCTAGTTTCTTCCTCTCTTTGCTTCGCTCCCTCAAGGCGGCGAGGCAGAGAAGACGCGAGGCCGTTCCTTCTCCTTCTCGGAGAAACATGACGTCAACAAACCTGTCAAATGCGCTTCCTTTTCTTGTAATATACGGACATCCGTTTGAGATATCGCTGTATGTGTGATGTTTTGGCGTTTGTAGCATCCCGTCGCACGCTTTTTGGCGCGTGTTTTGTGGAATCCGGATATCGGTTCAGCATCCCTTTAAGGGATCGGGCAAAAAAACAAGAAACATGCACCCCCTCCTCATTCCCCTGTCGAGGGAGTTGCCAATCTTAGTTGGCGTCGCCCCAACACCAGACCCACTGGGGCACAGGGTTGAGACCCTCCTCCAGAGACACGAGGGAGGGAGTCCCAATCTTCCTCCTCTCCCCTATCTGTGCTACTTAGTTCTTCGTTCAGTTTTCCCCAGATAATTTCTACCGGCACTTTAACCTCCTAGTTGTTGCGTCTACTTTTCTTTAATCCTCACTTCCATCTTCTCCAGCGAAACTCGGGGCACCCGGTATGTCTGTCGCCCCTTTGGGAAGGGCAGCACTAAGCTTCCTACATTGTAGAATCACAAGTTCAAATGTTTCCCTCCTCTTTACATATAGGGCAGATTTTATCTGCATCTTCAAATCTAGCCCTGTTTGTGTTTTTGCTGCCCTGTATCTTTCTCCTTAAAAAGGCACTGACAGCTCAAAATCATTTTTTTTTTAAATCCGAAATGACTTGAAACGATTTTTCAACTTTTTCCTGATTAACTTTCCTCCTCAACTCACAAATCATGCATTGTACCAAACAGTTCAAGAAGACGGAAAGGACGGCAACCCCTCTTGCTCAGACCCTCGTTTGTGTACCCAGACACCACCATTCTCCTCCTAGAAGATTAGCCCGTCGTTCAAAACTCTGAACAAAAGTTGCTTTCCGCAATCCGTTCACCCCGAAGCAAACAGTGCTGTGGAAGCTACGTGCTCGTATGGCCAGCCACACTTTTGCCACGTGATCACGCTCCTTCGCGCATACCCACCAGAGAATGAGGTCACCTTACGAAAGGGAGGCAGCTGATTGGTCCGGCAAGCACATAGCTTCCACCACACTGTGAGCTTGGGGGGAAGGGAATAAGTGAGGTCCGGTGTCGTGTGACGTGCGTTTGGGCCGGGTGACGCGCTTCGAGTACCGTGGATGTTCCACAGTGAAAAGGCAGGGAGCTTTCGAAGGGAAGGAGGTACGAAATAGTCTTCTGTATTTTCAGATTTTTGTACTAAAAGTCAGGCTTTCGACTTTTCCCTTCTTTCTTTTGGTTCACTAAACGATAGGCTATTAGTAAATTCCCAATCTAAATTCATTTATCCCAGCCTAAATTTCTTTTCATGGGCCCTTTAAAACCGATGCCTGGACATTACCCTCAAGATTCAGAAGTTCGGAACTAAGTACTGTGAACAACTTCATTTTCGCGAAGACCTAATTTTCGCGAATTTCGTGAGTCATTTACAATTCGCGAAATATAGGTCTCGCAAACAATTCAGGTAATATGTAAACACATTGGAATCTAGATTGAGATCCCACCGTTTCGCGGAAATTAGAACCCGCAAATTATTCCAAAACTTCCGCTTTGACCTAAATTGCGAAATATTGAGCCCGCGAAAAGTAGGTCATTTGCAGTAATTGTTAAGTGAAAAAACAATTTCCCAAAGCCGAATTTAAAGTTTCTGCGTGACCCGCAGCACTGCAGTGACGTCAAAGATGGAGTCGTCCTGCAACTCGAGTTTGTCACAGGCTTCCGAATCATCCCGACCTGAAGTGTCGTGTTCGCCCGCATTCCGTGATCAAACACTCTCTTCGGTGCCTGCACCTGCCGCCCATCGCTGTGAGCAGACGACGCTTCACTTTCGAGTTTGAAGTTCTTTTAGGGCCCTTTCAGCGATCTCAAATTCTTTGAAACGGTGTGAGGTCGAAGAGAACGCGCAGTGGACTTTTGTGAGCGATGCGAGGGTCTCGTCGCGCCGGTTCTGCTTGAAAGGCTGCCCCGGCAGAGCCACAACCGAAGTTACGGTAAACAAACACCAAACCCAGTCGTTTTGACCGTTTGACAATTTCCTTTTCGAAGTCGGAGGTCGTCGGGCACCTAAATAAGAGAACTTCGTCCGGTTCTTTGACTCATCAATCATCCTCAGTGCCACATGTGCCGAGCGCCGCGATGTTTTCCCAGGGAGGGTAAAAAGCAGCGCCTCCTCTATAGGGTAATGCTTGGCAAGTAAGTCCGAAGAGCATGTTCATGCCCTCTTCGAACCTCCTGTCTCGCTCAGTTCGCCTTTCAGCTAGGGGTGCTCGTATCTCACTGCTCTCCGTGGATGCCGTCAACGCCGTGCATGCCCAGCTGACCGTGCTGGCTGCTTGGAGCGGCGGGGCGAGATCATTGTTTGTATGGACGAAAATGTATAAAAGAGCATAGGCTTGGGTGTTACACGGAGGATATTTAAGGAAGGATGAATATTAGTTGTATACTGCATGCGAAGTACTATACTCTGTTCACCCTTAAGCTGAGTCTAGAAGCTCCGCCTTGAGCATGAGCTCACTGGCTTCCGGAGTGCTTGGGTTGCGCTTGCCTGTGCATTCACATTTGTGTTAGCAAGGGCAGAAAGCTTGCGTTGAAGGCAGAGCTGTTAGTCTCAGCCTAAGGGTGAACAGAGTATAGGGGGCCTGCGACCGGGTGTTTTGGCCGGCTGGTAGAAGAGGGGCAGCGAATGCGCACGCCGCAGAACCCAGGGATCCTGGGCTCAATCCCCGCTACCGTTATTTCCGACCTGAATGAGAGTCGCCCTGGAGAGTGGTCGAGTAATCACTGTTGCGTGATGCACGTTAGCTCTACCTGCTCCTTTTAGTCATAAGTATGAGCGAAGAAGCTATGAAAGCATGAAATGCCTGCTATGGACCCACGTTCGTGGCGTGAAGCACTGTTAAGACGTTATGCCATATACTATTTTGCCAGAAGCCTGGGCGAAACCGCAGCTACATTCTCGAGCATGATGCTCTGGCAAGTTTCGCATTTTGCAAACAGATGATCTCATCACTACCCTTTCAGCACTGAAGAGGTGGCTATCGTACTACTGCACAGAGAGAATGTTGTGAAACCACTGCAGACCAGTGTGGAACGCACTGTGAATGTAATGATGGAACTCCTCATTTTGTTGTGCAAACAAGGCGGCAGGCAGCACACTGCATGAAGTTTGTGAAATCCCTGCGTAGGAACAATGGAGGTACGCAGCTGACATCACGGGCAAGAATCCGGCCGTGGCAAAACTGTATGATGCAAAACCCTTGTCTAGTTTCATGAAGCTCAACTAATTTAATTGGAATAACCACTTTTCGGAACTACGTTTGTTGAAAAAGGAAGGTGAGAACGATAAGAATCAGGATGGAACATGGCCAGCGGACAACCGAATGCGGCAACCTAATATATTTATTGTAAATAGCTGTAAATAAATTAGTTTTCGTTAATTAACGATACCATCTTCATTTTTGCACATAGCTTTGGTGCCAAAACCCAGGAGTAACAGCTAATTCAAGAGATATTTCGAGGATCTATCTGGGATTTGACAACGACCGAAGCAACGCACTTCGCAGGCCATGGAAACACTGATGGGAAAACAAACTGCTCTGCGATCTCAGGTGACCAAACTTCTTTCCGGAATCGAATCTTACATCGAGGGCATTGAGAAAACCCAAAGGAACTTTGGTATCTTATCAGCAAAGCTAAAAGCCTTCCAAGCCCAATTAATCAATGTGGACAATGTCATCGAGCCACTCATACCGGACAGAAAAGTAGAAAAAAACTTCATACGAATGATTGAATATAATGATCGGATCATCACGTATGTTGCGAAAATTCAAGAAGAATAGAAAGATGTCCAAGGCAACGGGATCACGACATTGTAATTCTTCACTGATGAATAAAAACGGAAACTCGACGATTGCTGCTTGCCGAGTGAAGCTTCCAAAGCTCGAGCTGCTCAAGTTTGACAGCCAAAACATCTCATGGCAAGAGTTCTGGGAGCAGTTTGAACAAGTGATACACACATACGACCAAATAAGAACACTGGACAAGTTTGTGTACCTTAGGTCTGATGTGAAAGGTGAGGTGGCAATTGCCATCAAGGCTTTGCCTCCCACATCGCGGTGCTACGAGGACGCTGTGCTTCTGTTGAAAAAGCGATTCAGCTTTTTCGTGGTCCAGACGCACATGCTGAAGCTCCTGGATCTGCACCCGGTGAGAGACATCAACGATGTCCGGGGTCTCTGTTGGCTCTACGACACCCTAGTCTCCTATCTGTGAGGATTGGAGGCACTAGGACAGAAACAGCAGACTTTCGGTGCTATGCTGTTTCCAGTGGTTCAGTGTGCACTGCCAAAAGAAATTCTGCTGGATTTTAATAGAACGATAGTGAACAGACATCAGACGCTTCAAATGGGGGAATGTATACGAGACCCGATGATTCTCAGGAACGAAGAGCGGAGACACACACCACTGAAGGAGGTATCGTGCCACTATTCTCACAACCAGGGTTCGTACAGCTCCATGAAATCCTTGAATACCCAAGATTTTGTTACCAGCCTTTTTAGAGCCCTTAAATGCCATATTTTTGCGCATATTACCCGCCCCTGCATATAACCCGCACCCCCCAGCTTAAAACTCTTGGAAAAAAAAAAAAGACCTCGTGTATTACTTGCATAATTACCCATGGAAAGCAATGTCAAAGTCACCAAAAACAGTACCTTTATTGGAACATTACTCATCGCTGCAGTAACTGCAGCTATCAGTTCAAGCATCTTCACTGTCCCAGAGAGCGTCGTAACCTATGCCGTCAAGGCTATTGCTGATGCAGCACTTCCTGAAACTCTTGCGAATCATCTCGGCAGGAATCGCCTTCCACGCGTCGTCGAGTTGCAAAGTACTGCTTCAGTCAAACCCGTTTATAACGAACGGCAGGAAATGCTACGATCAGTTCGATATAGCAAGTGGTTCGATTTAGCAAAAACCATTTACAACGAACTCCCACGATGAGTTCGTTGTGCACGGGTGCTATTGAATTCGTTGCTATTGAACACGTTGCTCTTGAATCTAAAATGCAATAGGCTTATTGCCTCTTGAGGCTTGGCGTGTCAAGTCCCAAGTGGCACACAAGGCGAAAAGCGGGGGGGGGGTCTTTTTTTCTTTTGATCAAACTAAAGTTACCTGAGGTCAAACAGGGCGCGAAGGGCGAGAGCTTCCCTTT
>JAZHYW010048351.1:0-19126 GCA_037355805.1 Ixodes ricinus | reverse complement strand
CGCAAGTCCCCACACAGTCATGATTAAGGTCGGACGTCCTTACCTGGTGCAGCTTGGCGTTCTCGCAGCGCAGGAACGCGAGACGGCTGAACAGCGTCTGGTTCTCCTCGTTCAGCGCCGACAGGCGTCTCCTACGCGGTCCAGTCGGAAGCGCAGGGCGCGCACGGCGGATCGCATCACCTTGCTGGTGTCCGGCCTGCCGCCATTGCCGCCGCCCTGCATCCCAGAGGAGCTGGACCAAGGGCTCCTACACGGTGGGCCAGAGAAGCACCATCGACGTCCCTCGTGCCTTCATTGGCGCCTCGTCATATTCCATTGTGCACCTAAATGAAGTTCACGTAACAGATACCTGCGTAGCCGGGCTGCTGCCGCGCAAGGCAAGGAAGAACGCCAGCGAGGAGGCCCAGGGACGTGTTTTCGGGCAAGCGGCTTTATCATCTTCTTCTTTCTCTCGTCGATGGGCTATCCTCAAATCCCTCCAATTCACTGTGCACATGCCCAGTCAGTCAATCAGTCAAAACGTTTATTGAGTCTCAAGAAGCGAAGAGGAATTGGGATGTGTGTCATTGGCCCGAGGTTCTGGACAACGGGGTGGAGGGTTGGGGCGTCAGATGTCTAGGCCCGCCTTATAGACAAAGTCTAGCAGCGTACCGGTGACGTTTTTTTCAAAGCGATTAGCTTTACAGGTAACACTTTGCGGGAATTTCGGTGTCGGCGTTTGTAGTTTGTCGTCGCAGCGTAGACGGAAAAATCCTTCTCTCCCCTCATGGCGCGAGGAGAGAAAGAAGTCAGGTGTTCCCATTGGCCGGGCAGCGCGAAGAGGGGAGAGTGTGTGGTGCGCTTCACAGCGAGAACTTTGAAGTTTAGATTTAATCCTCAACGAAAATTGAAGAAAACCAATTGCCATAATTTGTCGGGCCAAGCACAGCGTTGCAGAAAGTTGTGGAAATTTAAGCTTTTTCACTGAAGTCGCGATGTCGTAAACTCCTTTACCACACATCCGATTTAATAAACACAAAATTATGGCTCGCGCGCGCACGCACGCACGCACAAACACACGTTCAGACTCAGATCTAGTTTCCATGGCTTCGTACGAATGCTCGGCAACAACTGCCGAATCACACTAGATAGCGGTGAGCTACATATTAGCCAAAACGTGTGCTGCACCATGCAACACAACAGCGCGCACATGAACAGCTGAGATAACCACGACAAAACATTATTTTTCTACGGGAGTCTCCACAGGTCCAACAAACAAAAATAAAAAATAAGAGACGCCATGACGCACGCCATGCACGCAAGCCAGAGATGGCAGTAATGACATTACTGTAATGGAATCAAATTACTTTTCACAGTAATGAGTAATGTAATGAATTACTTTTCTAGGCTAGTAATTTAGTAATGTAATGGATTACTTTCAGGCAGTAATTTCAAGAAAATTACTCATTACTTTTGTCCTAAATTAGAAAATTCGTTTGCAAGCTTTAAGAAAGAAGAGAAAAATTATTTTGCATGGTGAAATGTTGTGAAAGAGCATCAGAGGAAATAATCGAAGGCCACCTGAGCGCAAATCCTTGTACGAAGAGCTGGACAGACGCACAAAGGAGGATTGGAAAAGCGAAGGAGAAAAGCTTGCGTGTAGACATCGCTGGAAGGCAACGGCTTACAAACTCCAGGCAAGACAGATTCACGGTGTCACGTCATCACGACGATACTTATACTTCGTTCATCCCTAAGCTGACAGTGCTGTGGGAGCTTCAAGTTAACCAGAACCAATCAGACACCTTCTTTTAATCACGTGTCCTTTCCCTTTCTCTGCGCGTGGGTGTGAACGAGAACGTGGTTACGTGGCAAACGATAGACGTGTGACTGCTGAAACAAACACGTAGCGTCCACCGTTCATCCCTAAGCTGACAGTGCGTCAGCTTAGGGATGAACGGCCTCATAGGCTACAGGGCGACGGGCACATCACCAGTGAGTTAAATATAATTTAAAACCTGAATGGACAAGACAATCAGATCCCCAGCCTCGTACTTTCGTCAAGCAAGGTCAAACCGTAAGCTTCGACCATTGTGAACAACAAACGACCGGAATAAACCGTTAATTCCAAATGCCTTGTCAAAGCACCAGAACGTTTTGTGCGTCCTCGAGCAAAGCAGGTGCCGCCTCGCGGTATGCCTCGCTGCCTTCCCTTGGGAAGTTTATTCGGGAATAAGCCTACAAGCAGATATTGCCACCCGTTTGTTGGGAAAGTACACGATTTAGGGAGCTCGCGCCATTCCCCGATTGGCGACGCTTCTGCTTAGCAAGTACCCGGGCCCTTTGTGTGACAATGCGCAAAAGCTTGGACTCTTCGTGTGTTTCGGAAAAATGTTTCTTGAAAGGAATGACCAAGAATAGGTCAACTATACTCGGCGACAACTTTTCTTGGCATTGCAGTGGAGGGTACAGGCACGCGTTCCCTCTCCCATTTTTAGCGCTGAATAAAGCTGTGCGCAAGCTCTCCTTCTCTCCCAGGAAATGCCAAGAAAAGTTATAGAATTAGATTGCTTCCGAGGCGGAAGGGAAATGTTTCACGTGACGACTTTTTGCAAGAACGAGCTGCCATTGCCCGACTTAACAAACTGACACGGGCTACAGCTTCTAGATCAGGAAGACGGAAACATATCACCTTATTAGTAAGAACCTTCACCGTTGAATGAAGAGCGAAACCGGTGAGTCGACTGTCTTTCTGAGTTACATCTAAAGAAGCTTTTCATCATGTTTAACACTTATGTCGTGTGCGCCAGCAAAACCACTGTTCAGTTTGGTTCACTTTGAGGCACATAAGGTTGTTGTGGTGTAAACAGGAAGATCTGAATTTTGCTACATATAGACCAACTCCGCTTTTCGACGTTACATCACTGCGGTGGCGCTGCTGTCGGCACTGCGCATGCGCAGCACCTCGCTTCTCCCAGATCTGGTTCCTGCACACGCGCGGTGTGGGCAAACGAGGGCTTGTTTTGTAAACACTGTGTTTGTGTATACGGTAAATAAAATGAGCGCGAATTACTGCCTCAAGGTATTCAAAATTAATGTCAAAGTAATTTTATTACTTTTGGAAAGTAATTGTAGTGTAATCTCATTACGTTTAGCCTGCTGTAATTTGTAATGTAATTTAATTACATTTCCACAGTTTTTAGAAAAGTAATTGGTAATGTAATTTAATTACTTTTTGAAAGTAATTTTCCATCTCTGACGCAAGCTGTGTCAAGCTCCAGGCTTGTTTCTGAACATTTTAGAGATTGTATCTTTTAAAAGTGGCACTGGACTGTAAATCTGTAGGGAAAAAAATCCTAAACATGTCCTACACGTTTTTTAACATAAATTGAGTTATCAATTAACATAGTGGCGAACTGACATAACCACTCCGTGCGATTACAAGGCACGTTGTCTGCTCAAATCACACTCGCTAGTGCCCGCGTGGTAACGCCACCGAAACATCTCGTCGCCAATAGCGTCATGTTCCCTGAAATGGAAACGGTTAGATTCTCTGGTATCGTTCTGTAGGCACCCATTCACTTACCTTTCTTCCGGATTAGAAACTCCAGCGAAATCGACATGCACCTAGCGGCTAGAACAGAAAGCATTGGTGGCAGGTTCGCTGGCCAGCTTCCTCGAGCGAATCAGATATTCACAGCGCCTGGCGGTCTAAAGACGAAGCCGTGAAAGTAAGTTCGAAAACACCTGGGAAAAGTCGCGTTTCGCAACAGAAATTGTACTCTCACATTGCGAGAAAAAACGTAAAACCAGAAACAATCATACGAGAACTTCAAACTGGTACGGATGAAAAACAGATATCTTGAGTACGTTTTAATGACCCATCAAACGGCGTTGGAATGTGTGTGCACACATAAATCACATAATCGATTAGTCACCACGCGATTAAATTACAAAGAGATACTCAGAAGAAGGAAATCGGGAAAATATGACAGCCCACTTCCGTCACGGGAGGTCCACGTCCTTCCACAATGCCATCACATCACTGCCCGCTGTTTTCAGAGCAATGCGATCTTTCATTCGTCTGACCTGTTCCTGCGAAAAGTAGCTTCTCCAGTCTCCGACCACACCCTTGCGCACAAAGTCTCCGGTCATTGGTTTGTTGACCATATATTGCATGAACTCTTCGAAACTTAGCTTTTCAGGCGTCTCGTCGGAGGGAAGTGATACGTCTTGTGATGGCGTCTTAAGTGCATCGTTGAGCACGTTCTTCATGTGCTCTATGCTTGACATCTTGAGAATGAGCTCAACGAGACCCGGATCTGCTCTCACCCTTTCGCCGTACTCTTTTCCGATAAAATCAGCCATCTTGACAATCCACGACCGGGTGTCCCTCTTGAGATCTTCGTAAGTCAGGAAAAAGACATTGGGATCGTCACGATGTTCGTACCAGGAGAGCAGGTGGTCGAAGTAGTCGCCGTACTCTGCTTTCCCTTCCACAAACGTGTCGAAAAGCTCGTCGAAGGTGCCGTCTTCGAAGAAGTAGGCCGGCAAGATCTTCTTGTGGTGGTAGTAGGAGACACAGCAATCATAAGGGTTCCTAGTGATGTAAAAGTACTTGGCGTCTCTCGAATAAGGCTGCTTGTGGAACGGGAGATGCGTCTTGATGGCGCCCGGTCCGGGCATCCTCGCCACGCACTCGACACCGGTACATTCGAGGAAGGGTGTCTTCAGCCGGAACTCGGCCTTGTTCTTGGGAGGAACACCGCCGCTGAAGATGTTGAAGAGGATGAACTGCATCCAGGTGGTGCCGCACTTCGGGTAGCTCACGATGAACACGTCACCTGGCTTCGGCTTGTAGGCAAGGGCTGACCGGACGCTCTTGTCGGGTATGTAGTAGCTAAGGTAGAGTCCCTCGATTTCTCTGGAGACACGGTCTCGTTCGATAACTGGACGCGCCCTGCCTTGAGCAGCCATGACGATCCAATTTTGGGGCGCTATAGAGAGAAAATAGGTGTGGAGATTAGCGGCGTGCCTATACGTGTCAGCAGGCACGTAGCCAGGATTGTGATGTTTCGGGGGCGGGGGGGGGCGCCCATGACAAAATGCTGCTATGAGGGGGAGGGGTAGAGGAGGTCCCAGCAAGCATCGGAAGATTTCGGGGAGGGCGGCGGACCCCATGGCCGCCCCCCTTGGTTACGTTGCCTTCTTGCACAGGGGTTGCGATGATGTCAGAACGCCGAGTTCTTATTGGCTAATCGAAAAAAATTGCGGGTAGACCTCAATGCTAGATGCCTTGGGGTCTACCCACTATCCTTTCACTCAAAGCCAATCAGAGCTCGGCGTCGCTCTGACGTCACCGCGACTCCTGCGCAGGAGCAGATGACTTGCGCTTCGCGTTGTGCACGCTCAAAGCACGGTCCACAGCCGAGCAGACAGACTACAGCGCGCAGATGGCGGCTATTGGAATGGTCTATTCGGGAGTTTTAGTATATCGTTCCGGTAACTCCGATAACGATACCCGATACTCCCCTGGTGCCTTTGTGCATGCGTCGTATCTTCATCGGAGTTACTAGAACGATTTAGCCGGTAACATCGCCAAGCAAGCAAAAAGCACATATAGTACTATCGTGGACACTATTTGTTTGGAATACCCTCAGGGCCCATGGGGCATTACAGAGCGGCTGGGTACATCGAGTAAATACATCAACAGTGAGTGGTACGATATGCAGTAAAAATACAAACATTAAACAAGTGCAGGATTAGAAAAATATCCGCTTATGGCGGATGTAAATGATGACGAATCTTCAATGGAGGCAATGGAAGGGGGAAGCCGGTTCCCACCGTGCTGGTTTCGGGGATGAAAGAATCAAAAAACAAAAATATTTGTGTTCTGCAGCAAGGAATGGCAGCTTTGAACTGGTGATCCATGCGGGATGAGAGGTATGAAGGTTGCGAAATAAGTTCTTGTTTCAAAGATGGGTTGTAAAAGAAAATTTTATGAAAGAGAGAGAGAGACGCGAATTTTTTTCTTCATAGATCAGGAAGTCTAAAATTAGATTTCATTAACGAAACGCTAGCGCGACGGAATCTTCTAATAGAAAGCGCAAGGCACAAGGACAGGACAAGCGCTTACTAACAACTGATTGTTTAATGCATGATAAGATTGTTCTGTCCTTGTCCTTTGAGCTTTTGTAATTAGGACGTTTGACCAACTAGTTCGACAGTTAATTTTAATTTAGCAAGACGGAAATAGATAAAATAAAGCGCTGATCGATTCTGGACATATTCAATTGCATTAATGAGAGTACGTTGAGCCGGGTCTCGTATACTTGACGCGAATCCTAGCTTTGAGCGGATGAGTGTCCGATATAAAAGTAGCTTGAGAAAGGAGGAGACTTTGGCAAAATTACGACGCAAATAGCCGAGGGTGAGATTTGGATGTGATGTCATGCTCTATTGGGTACCATTAATTTTGTAGTCGCTGGTTTTAGAGGGATTAGAATGGCGTAAGATAGTCATTCTCTTGCATTTGCTTATGTTTAAGGGCATCAGCTATTTGTTACACAAGTTAGCAATGTTGTCAAGGTCAGATTGTAGGAGATAATTATCAGATTGGTTGATTTTTTTGCGGCAAAGAACACAGTCACCAGCAAACAATTTTGTCGAAGAGTGAATGCAGTCAGGAAGATCATTAATATACAGGTGTTCATTTTATTCGAACAGATTTATTTTAAAAATCCGTAGAAGATGCACGATACGTTTGTGCAGGATATACGGCAGGGTAATATGTGGTGGCCAATCGTTGCGATAAGTCGGCTAATTAATTGAAATGTTAATTAACCTTTTAAAGGAATAAACATATGGTTCCAATTGAAACTTAGAGCGTCATCGAAAACCACTAAATCAACTCTTTTAGAACGACTTGAAGCTCGTGGAAACTCGGGGCGCGCCAAAGTTGCCACTTGTAGAAGCAGGCGCAAAGCCAGCAGTGGCGGAACGCGGATGATTAGATCATTATCACGTTCCGCAACTGTAGCTTTGCGCCTGCCTTACGAGTGGTAACTTTGGCGCGCCCCGAGTTTCCCACGAGCTTCAAGTCGTTCTAAAAAGAGTTGAGTTAGTGGTTTTCGATGACGCTCTCTAAGTTTCCAATTGGAACCATATGTTTATTTCCAGTAATTAAAAGGTTAATTAACGAATTTTAATTAATTAGCCGACTTATCGCAACGACTAGCCACCCACATAATGTACCCCTGGCCGTATAACTCACCTGCACAAACCGTATCAGTGCATCTTTACGGATTTTTTAAAAATAAATCTGTTCCGAATTAAAAATGAACACCCAGTATATTAAAACAATTAAAGACGTTTACAGCTCCCTGTAATGCCGAATTAGAGCGCAGCTCTCGAGGAGGAGGAGGGTACGGGGGGACGGTATGCCCTCATCCTCATCCGTACCCTCTCTTCCTCCTCCTCATCTACTCCTCTCCTCCCCTCCTCCTCCCTCCCGTGCGGTGCATTATGGGAAACGTCTCATAATGCACCGCGGAGACGTTTCGGCACGGTGACACGTCGCCCTCGTGGCGTCACCGGTGACTCCGCGTGACGTCACGAGGCTGACGAGTGACGTCACGACGGTCTCGCGCGTTGCATTATGGGACGTTTGCCATAAAATGCACCGCGCGGTTACGGCGACCCCGACGCCGCTCTGAGCCGGAAACGGGCGCCTAAGAGCTGCGCTCTAAAACAATAAGGGACCCAAAACAGAACCTTGAGGGACGCCAGATTTTACGAGAGAAAAAGGTGAGTTACAGCTGTTCGCTGTTGCAAATTGGGTGCGGTTTGTTAAAAAGCATTCAAGCCATTCTAGGGTATTAGGGTGAATATTTAGGGTGCCGATTTTAAGAAGTAATAGATGATGGGGTCCCTTATCAAAAGCTTTGGCGAAGTCGAGGAAAACGCAGTCAAATGATGATCCATGATCGAGGCCTGAGGTTATGTTATGGGCAAAACAGAGTAGTTGCGTTTCACAAGAGTAATGTTTACAAAAACCGTGCTGAAAGGGGATGAAAAATTGAGTTCGACTCGAGAAATGACACCATGTTTGAATATATTACATGCTCTAAAAGTTTAGAAGGGATGCTCGTTAGCGAAATAGGTCTGCAATTAAGAGGAGACTGAGCGTTACCGGATTTATGAAGAGGAACCACCTTCCAATCCTGCGATACCAGATATTACACTGAATAGACTGCATAAATATTTGCGACAAAAATATAGTCGAGTAAACCTCAGTGTTTTTTTAAGAACTTCGAATGAATTCCATCAGCGCCACAAGAAGAGGAAAGTATCAGATTCTGTATTAGATGCATAATTCACACAGAATCAATAACAATCGAGTTTATTGGGAAAAAATGCCGAGAAGATACTTGAGGCACAATACTAGAAGGGTCAGAAAACGACTTCGAGAAGACGTCGTTTAACACTGAGCAACCATTCTTCACTAAGCATGACCTGAAAATTCGAATCTACAAGACATATGGCGTCTTTTAGTGTAGGTTTTTATAATCTTCCAAAACTTCGAAGGATTACAAGAAAGTATCAAGGGAGGGTATTGCTAAAAAAACGTGCGCTTGGTCTCTTTGATAGCGGTGCAATAAGCGCACAGACTTTTGTTATGCGCACCACCGAATGGTATTAGGGAGTTTTCGTAGATCGTTTTTGCTGTCCCGCAACGCTTTCCGCAACCCGCTACGATACCCAGAACTCTACAGTCAAGGCCATGGGCGCGCAGGCGCAGTAGCGGCTTCTTCGTTGCGGAGGGCTTAGCGGAGGGGGAAACGCGGTCTACGAAAACTCCCTATTGTCTGTCCGTTTCGAAAGACGAAAGAGTCGCTTTTTAATTTTGTTGCTGCGGTGGTAAATTAAGGTGCACGTTGTTTATCGGAGATGATACGAAGTGGTATATATTTGTGAATTAACGACATGACTTTTTCTCTGAATAAATTCCAATTACATTCTATAGTGCGTTCAGAAAAACCAGGCATATAGTCATCAATGAATAGATCGAGCTCGGTATTAATATGTGAATAATCTCCTCTTTTGAAGTTTCTAATTGTTTTGACCTTAATACCTTGACGAGAAATGCGCCCGGTTAAAAAAAATGCACGAAGCACTGGTCACTTGAGCCAGGGAAATATGAGAGTGAGTGAACAAGATCTGGTGTTGTAGTAAGAATTAGGTCCAGTATGTTAGCCGACATAGGACCAGATCTCGTAGGTTCATTCAGAAGCTGCGTTAAATTAAAGTCTAAGCACAAGTTCACAAAAAGATAAGCATTCGGCTGACGTTCCACTGACGGCGGGGCAGGACCCTAGCCAATTTATTTTCGGAAAATTAAAACCGCCCAAAAAATAAAGGAGAAAAAGGCAAACTTCAAGACCAGGCTACATAGGACATCATGTGGTTGTTCACAGAAAGCCGATGTTTCGCTTGGCGGTCGATTAGCACGCACAGAATAGCATATTTTGGTGACTCAGCTGAACAGAAACACAAGCGAACTCAAGAGGGGAGCTGTAGCACGGCAGCCGCGTGGTGGCAGCTTCGTATCCCCAGCGCCACATATCAGGAGCACCCTGAAACACCGCACCTACCGCGTGCGGCGAAATCGCTCTGCTAGGTTCCGATATCACTCTCTCCGTGTCGTCGTGCAACAAAGAAAAAAAGAAAACGCCGTCACAACACTTGCCGATGTTTGCTTCACAGTCCTTTGTGGGTGCCTCTTCCGGTACGGAGATCCCCTAACTCGTGGAAACGAGTCAGCCAAATATCCAACGAAAGGGACATACCGAGCGAAACACTTATCACAGCAGTTCTGACACAAGAAAAAAAAAAAAAAAAAAAACCATGAACAGGCGTTTGTTTGATTAATAAAGTAATCTACCGAGATATGTATACAATCATCGGCAACGATTCTTAGCTCGGTGTCTCCCCCATGTCGGTTGTTTGGCTGGCTCGCTTCCGTGAGTCAGGGAATTGCCGTACCGAAAGAGGCACCCACAAAAGCCCTGGAAGCAAAACATCGGAAAGTGCTGTGGTGGCGTCTGCTTTGCGCCTGCTTTGTGGCGCTGGGCGCACAGAACAGCCACGGATGCCGTATTACAGCTCAATAGTGTCCGCGATAGTATGTACTACATATACGCCGCTCCCAGAAGACTGTCTTCAAAATCGTCCGCACGACAAACACCGGAAAGCAATTGATCTGCCGCGCTCCAGTACTCACCGCAGAAGGAGATGACCTTCCTGCCGAAATGTGCGTCGCCCAAAACCTCTTACAACCCGCGGCGAAAGTTGTTCCGGACGCGTTAATGGCTGACCTATTTTCACTCGCCTCTTTATCGCAGCGCTGGGACAGCGGATCAGGCCTCACGGCAGACAAAACCGAACCGTCCCCCTAGAAGACAAGGCCTGCCAATGAAGTCATCGTCGGTGGACTTCCGACCCGCTCCAAGCGGCAAACACGCCGAAGCTCGCCGAGGGACGCCGCAAAGCGGCAAACGCGTCCGTCTTGGCGTCGCCTCGTGCCAGCGTCGCGCTTGTTCTGAGCAACACCGCCGAGACACATCAAAGCCTCCACATCGCCTCCTCTCCTTCATGAAACGTCATCACAGTCGGATCGCGCTAACTCGGCTATTGGGCCCGAGTCCGAACTTCGACGTGCTGATTGGACACGAGCCTTGGCCGAGCAATGACGCAGCACTCGTGCCCAATCTCAGGCCTCGATCGATCTGACTGTGATGACGGTAAGGAGGAGCCCTTCCTGCTTATCTATACTCGTTTTCACCTCAAGAAAAATGACGTTTTGCGCATTGTTCATACGCCGGGCGAAGTAGTTCTTACAAGATTTGGTTGTTGGAGGAAGAAGCGACGCTTTTGGCGTTTGAAACGTATACGTCTTGATTAGATAACACATATCTAACCTAAAATGCACCTACATATATCTTAATTCTGCACATAAAGAGAGAAATTAGTGCGCTCCGCGAGGGGCCGGACTTTTTTTACTACTGTCCTTGAGGTGAAAACGGGTTGTAGGTGGTGTTGTTCATGAAACGCTATGAGAGGCGCTGGCAACGATGCCGACGCAAGCGGCGATGCGTGGGTTCACTTCTGATGACGCTTGGGAAGGCGCAGTGTTGGCAGAGTTCTCAGGTTTCGGCAGCGCCTCTGCCGAGCGAAATCGAATATTTATCTGTCGCGCATTGCGCCTTTTTCGCGTTGCTCGCCCACGCTAAGCTGGTGGAAATTTATTGGTGGATAGAAATTTGTTAAAGAAAATAACAAGAACCAGAAGACTATACGAGAAAAATGCTTTCTTATCGTCTTGACGGGACACTGAAAGCGCGAACAGCATTTTTCTTTCGTTTATTTTTTTTTCATTTTTTTTCAGGCGTTTTGCTATCGCACGTAGACAGACGCTGACACACGCTTGTAAACGGGCGTGGCTCGTGCCTGACCGAATGCTGCATTGCTGCTTTATGCCCCATGCAAGCATTACGTGGTCGCAGTTTGTACGCGTTCCTCGTTCCTTCTGATTTTTAGAACGCGTTCCCGCTACAAGTTTCATACGTGAAAAGGAAACTCGTTCCCGTTACTGTTAAAAAATGGAACGCATCGTTACATCTACATTACATTTGTATTTTGCGGATTGCCATATTTTGCTAATTACCATACCATATGAAAAAAGACGCGCGAAATGAGTACATTGCTGGGAACAATCGAAGGCAGCTCCCTCCGGCTTAAACATAATTTATGAAAGTTTTATTTGTATAGGATCCCGTGTCGACGAGTGTGTCCTTCGTCGAGAACTGAAAACAGCAAAGACGATCGAGATGGGCCATTGACGGAGCGAGTCGATCTATGCTTCAACGTTTCGAAATCGATGCATGAGCGTGTTTCAACAATATAACTTCTTTCTTTACAGCTTCGTCCTGTACTAATTTTCAATATAAGAAACGTACAGTCGCGTTGTGACGGCCAGCATAAGTTCGCAACTCTCTTGTATCGCGCAGGAGATCGCGATTCAGGAAAACCGGTAGAACTAACTTTTCGTCAATTTCCAGCCGCACCCGGCAGCAGAAATGAGCCTTCAACTAAGCGCTGTAGATGATAAATTCGAGTCAATGTGACCGCTGGAAAATATCAATATGAATATAAATTAAGGCCACGGTCCCACTGAATGTGGCAGTTTAGGTACTTTTTGGCAGGTCATTACTCATCTCCTTTTAAACACTGTTTTGTGGGATTGATGTCATTTGAAAGGCAATGCAATCCTCTTTCATTTGATATTATGTATGTATTGGTTTACACTGTTCATGCGCATTTGAAGCGTTGCGAATATGATGGCGCGGACCCTCACTTGCTCCGCTGGTTCATGTTTTATGAACGATTCATTAAAGATAACACGGTTTCAATAGAACAGTTTTGTTAAGATGATGTCGGAGCAGAATGTAACGGTATACTTTTTTGGTATTTGCACTACTTTGTTTTTTACAGCTCTCCAAATATTGCCCTAATATTGACATTTTTCAGCACAAATATTTTTTTAATGACAAACGCTAGGGCAATGAAATTAGCTACAGATGTAGTGCTTATAATTGGTAATATGCACAAAAAATTTTAATGCTGTGTACATTTTTTCTGTTTAGATATTCTATATCAAACGTAGCACTTTTTTGTGCTTCGAGTCATGGTAATTCAAATGCCGCTGAGTAAATAATTAAACTATGGTAACATCTTTTATAACATTTAGAACTACAATAGTTCCCCAAGAGGTGGACGGTGGCTTTTTTTATTTTCAAAGTCATAACGCTCCGGGAGCCCTTCAAACTTACCTGTTTTTGACGCACATCTTTTTTGGACATCAAACAGATTTATTGGCCTCTAATAACATTTATTGTATGGAATAGATATACATTGCGATGTATTAGATTTTCCCAATGATCTTGCTTTGGTTTCTTGATAGTCTGTAGAGCTTAGCTAATTTTAAAAATAATTAAAAACTGTTTGGTTGTTTTGTTGCCCTACCTGGCGGATGGCAGACAAAACTGCTGATTTCCAAGTTCAAAAAATTTTCGAGGGCGGCGTTGGCGTCTGTATCATCATCAATCTCCGTGTCGTTTTACCTTCACATTTAGAAAATATATTTGAAGATTTACTATCGATAAATGAACGGTTTAGGTACTGGGTCAGGTTAATAAATCTAAGACAAATAATTACACAAGCGTAGCGTGATATAAAGTGTTCATTATTTGATATAATTGAAATCAATAAACGATAAAGACGAAGAGGGAAAGAATACACCCGAGTTCACTTCATGCCTAGAGTCACTAAATGAGCTGCGCTTAAATTATCGGCACTCCGTTCCCCAAAATTGTTTTGGGCGCCGCCATTTTGGGTCTTGTGCAGAGCAAACACAACTGCCGATCGTCATGATCCAAAAGTGCGACTTCCTCTGCATTAGATGCGGTGCTAGGAAGCTGATACAATATTGCTATGCTCTGTCGCGGGTTGTTTAAACATTCGTGGAGGACGGAAAAGCGTTTCCTGTGATTTTAGATAAAGCTTCAGATAACTGGCAACCATGATTTTAAGCCACAATATGGCCAAGTGTCGTTACTCTGAAGCGTAGCTAATTTACTGGCACTAGCGGGAACAATGAGGAAGAGGCAGGTGTCAAAAGGTAGTGGCTTGTGGAATCCACGGGGCTCACGTCATGGCCCCTTCAGGTATTACAAGCTTCTTGAACAAGGGCATGAATAGTGTCATTAAATAAGCTACGCTTCAGAGTAGCGACACTTGGCCATAATGTGGCTTAAAATCATGGTTGCCAGTTATTTGAAGCTGTATCTGAATTCACAAGAAACGCTTTTCCGTCCTTCACTTTAAACAGTTTGCGACAAAGCAAAGCAATATTACATGAGCTTCCTAACACCGAATCTAATGCTGAGGAAGTCGCAATTTTGAATCATGACGATCGGCAGTTGCGCCTGCTCTGCACAAGCACCAAAATGGCGGCGCCCACAACATTGTCGGGGAAGAGAGTGCCGATACTCTAAGCGCAGCTCATTTATTGGCCCTACTTCCCGCGAACCTCCTTTCCCCTGATTGAAACTGAAACTAAATATGAATAATACACCATTATTATAGCTTATTTAGTTTTAACCACCTACACATAATGAGAGGAGGAAGCGGCCGGGTAGGAGAAACGCGGGTTTTATGTGCGACTGTTCTAATCAACGTTAGTTCTAACCGTCTCAAAAGAACGAACGCGCGAGCTTGCGCTGGTTAAAAAAAGACGGTCCAAAGAAAAGAGACGGCACGCTGTGTTCTTTGTGATTGTGCGTCTAATTGCAAATTGTTGTGTGTATGTTTATACAGCCGGAAGTTAGTCTGCCTTAGTGAGCGTCTGGTGTCTCAGGTGTAGATGAGCAATTTAGCCAGTGCGGTACAACCGCAAACCTGGGGTCTTTAACGTGCACCACGCAGTAGTGATACACGACCGCACGCCGGTATGATGCTCTTCCACATCGAAACGGGCAGGGGCTGGGTGGGTTCTGCAGCGCGAGCTTTCGCTCCACGTGCTCCGAGCTGGTGTACGCTAGACATGTACTCGGCCACCAATCGCCCCCCCCCCCCCCTTATATAAGCATTTGAAGATCGACGATGGACGTCGATCGTCTCGAGGTAATGTAACGTAATAACATTATATAAATAATAAACATATTGAAGGATTGAACGACTCAATTTTTCAATTCTTGAATTGTAATATGGCGGTAGCCTATTGTACTTACTGTTGATGAAGAGCAATATGAGGTGACGAGGTAATGATTAAATTATGAGGCTCTGTAAGGACGACGATATTAATGGGTGTCGAACCACAACGTACAGTGCCTGACTTGTTTCAAGTATCGTGTACCCAAAGACCTTTCTTCACCCGCAACAGAATATGGTAGAATCAATGAGGATGCTGCTTTACAACTGTACGTGGAACAGGAAAACAGCAATGTGCAGAAGTGCGGCTTATTCGTTAATATAAAGGACGGATTTCTAGCAGCATTCCCTGATTGACTACTTGGAACAAATGGCCTCATTGACGTAAGGTGTCCCCGTTCCAAAAGATTCTTGAAGCCTACTGAAACCGCAAAGGAGTATGAGGCGAAAAATAAGAAAAAGGAGCCTGGTGTGAAAGGTCCAAATCCCCACCGTAGCCTCTACTACCAAATACAAGGGCAGTTACACAATACACAAAGAGAGTTTTGTGATTTCGTTATATTTACACTCAAGGGCATTGATATCCAACGTCTTCAGAGGGATGACACTTTCTTGTCAACCAACATAGAGCCTTTTCTACTCAAGTTTTCATGGAAGGCCCGACTTCCGCTGAAATTCCTCACGTAGACGAGTTGTCCGACCAAATAATCTGCCATTACTCCCGATCTGGGAATCTCTCGATCTTCATTCATGGCCATAGTATCATATGAGATCGAGGGGTGTGGCTCTTCGTCCGCCGAACATTGCTTCGGCGGGTGTTCTTACCGTGTAAAATGAGACCGTCGTGTGCTGCTGGAACAAGAACCTGGCAATTCTTCACTGAACTGCTTCTTCCGTAAGCTTCAAGAGGGCTTTTTTCGTTTCGCACACCATCTGTTCTGCTTGCCCGTTAGTTGCAGGATGGTATGGTACACTACTGTGATGCCTGATGCCGTTTTTTTTTTTTTTGGAGGGGGGACTTGTTTATTTTATTTGAAGCAAGATTTGGCGCGTTATCAGAGAAAAGTATTTTCGGTAGGGCTAAAGTAGGGAAAAGAGAGCGTAGAACGTCAATGACGCGTTTGTACGTCGTGGCAGGCATCGTGTAAACTTCCAACCACTTAAAGTACACATCGACCATGACTCCGGAGATGCGGATACGTTTCGCCACCCACAGACTGAATAGTGGATCGTTTTCAGTTACAGTTCATGATAACGCTGGACTCGAGGAAGCCTTCAACTTTTTCCACAAAGTTAGCCCAGGTGCCAGCACTTTTGTCGAAAGCGGTAAGTGTTCGAAACGTCGACAACTTCGGTAGCCACGTGCTGTGCTTGACACTGGACGCTTAACATTCGCTGAGAAGAAACTTGCTTGTTCGTCTGCCACGAGTCGTCCGATATCAGGTCATCACCGCTACTCCATCTCCCGACAAAACAGGTCGTCATTGTCCGCATGTCCATAGTTAGCAATCACGTGAACTTATAAATTCCCATGCGCTCATAACTTGCCGTCGCTAAACGCCGTTCATTTATAGCGTCTTCAGTGCAAATAAACGTTTTCCTATTTATTCTGATAGTTTTCATCATACTCCTCCTAAGCTGTACTTACAACATTATATTGGTACTTCCGAAAATATTGCAACGGCGTTTGTTTTCTGAGAACTATAATGTAACAACCTTTACAAAATCTTCCGGATCCCATGAAACAGAATATTTCGTTATGTCACTTTTCTGTCGTCATTATAATGGTGAAATAAGTACCGTAAATTGCGCAGCAATTTACTTGACGTCCGCTTCCACTGGTGTCTTAGAAGATTGAGTCTACTGAGCGTGCATTCCTGCAGAAGAAGTTTTCATTGAAAGAATATTGACACGTCAATCAACAATTGATTCCTTCTTGGTAAGATTTATTGCGAAAGCCCGTGACAACCACCGAACCGCATCTCCCTATATCAGAGAACAATTTATACCCAGCCTGACATTCTCGCATACATGCGTTTGCTGGGCCACGCTATTGAGCCAGCTGAGCACAGCTGGCAGCGGCGCGAGCAAGGCCACGAGGGGAACGTGATGGTGCTCGAGCCATCCCACCGTGAACCAATGTTTCGGCCACCCCACGGGTGCGTGTCGCCATCTATTGGTTGAACTAACGCCTTGTTCAAGATGGCTGCCGTGGGACCGCAGCCTTAAGTTGCGGAAAGTTGCAAGCTGAAACAGCAAATCTCACGAGAAAACTTGCACGCACCTTGCGAGCGTGCATGTTCATCCAAGGATACAGCGCTAAGTTCGGTGCGGGCTCCGCTCAAAAATGTTCCCAACGTACTCGACAGGATGTTGTTGGGGGAAAAGTCGTTTCCGGTTTACGGACGCAACCCACTGCCGCCGGAGGTCTTGGTCATTTGGAAAGCGATGGATTTCGAAGACATTGCAGCCGCGAGTTGCCTTGTCCCCGATCCCGTGCGCGATAGAGATGTCCTCCGATAATGCTTCTGCACTTTCGGTTCTTATTTGTGTAGCTTATTGACAAATAATTGTGTCTCGATGAACAAAGGATCGTCTTCATTGAATGCGTTAGCTCCAATTAAATCTCAGAGTAAAGAAGTGGGGGAAATTGCGAAGAAAAAAGCTCGCGGTACTACCCCAGCACTTCTTATGAGTTGTGAATGCCGAAGCACGCACGCCGCTCGTCCGCTCCATTCTTTGTCTGCTGCGTATTTTTCGTCGCCGGTCAGCGTGCGTGCTCCCCTGGTGACCTTGGACGCTCCGTGTTAACGGCGCGCTGACGGACACCCAGCGCCATGGGGTGAGCGGTCGTGGAAACTGACGAGCGCAGCGGCTAACGGAGCCCCCGTCGACGCGCGCCAGCCAATGGAACCGAAGGAAACTATCTGCACGTTTTCGCACTTCAGACTGATGACGTCAGCTCGCTCCATGGGACAGTTAATGTTTTCGCATTAACAAGCGAACTTGGAGCAACACTCGCGTCTAAGGCGTTCATCCGGGTCTTTCGCTCGTTCCTCTTGCATCGGTCTACGAAAGCCTAGTTTTGTAGACCGCGTTTCTCTCTCCGCTAAGCCCTCCGCAATGAAAAAGCCGCTACAGCGCCTGCGCGCCGATGACCTTGCGAGTTCTGGGTATCGTATAGCGGGTTGCGGAGAGAGTTGCGGGCGGGATGCCGAAAACGATCTACGAAAACTCCCTAATATATCACTGTTTCGAATCGCCGCCATGAGCCGCCATATTTGTTGCCAGCCAGATTCTGCTGCACCGCTCCGGATCACTTCTCTCAGTCACTTAGCACCGTGATGCACGTATTTTCAGGGAATCATGTCCTGACATTCCGAGCGGATGTCGCGATTCCCATTTGCCTTCTTGCTGTGCTTTCGGGTGCCGAAGGGACAGAGAACGGCAAAAGACTTTTCCGCTTCCCGTCAGACATGAATATGTAAGAAGTCCCCCCCTTTTTTCTCTCTCCCCCCCGCCCCCCCCCCAAAAAAAAAAATTACAGATTTTTTTTTTTTGTAAATGTAAATTATGCATTATTGAATGCTTATATCCCGCCCAACTGTGGCGCTAGAGGTCTGGACCAGATGCCAAAGCTTCAGCATTAACCGTTATCTTATTCAAAAGTTTCTGAACGTTTCTGAAATTTTCTGAAATTTTCAATGGGAAAATGGCGCCCATTTTTGCCCGTTTTCGGTAACTGGTGCCATAGAGCGCCGTGTATTACAAGATTAATCTATCGGCCGCCATTTCTTTCATCTGAATTTTCGTACGGCCGAAATGAATTGACACTTTCACGGGTTCATATATGTGTAAATATTTGGGTCTAATAATCACCTCAGATCAGTCTTGGGCAGTAGCTAGTTACGAGTAACGCGGTACCGGCAACTAGTTACTCTTTTCAGCAACTTGTAACTGTAACTCGTTACTGCTTAGTGAAAATGACTTGTAACTGTAACAGGGTTGCTAGTTTTTCGAAAGTAAATGTAGTGTAACGTGGTTACAGTTACTTCTCCGATTTATGTGCCAGATAATTGCAAACACGACCACCAAATCGTCTCCCACCTCGTGACAGAGTCCCAAGTCCTGATACGGGAAGGGCAGAGCAAAAACTGCCGCAGAAACCGTCTAAAGCACAAGGAGAAAAGAATAAAAAAAAGAATTAAATTTTAGGTGACTTTGCTTGACCAAGGTGGTCCCGCCCTCTGGTCCCGCCTAGAGCCTATCCTGGGAAAAGTGGCGCCATGCATTGTTGTAGAAATGCTCGAGACACGTGCCGCGCGCCACTTCAGGGAAGAACATGGCATCTGAAATCTAGCTCAGTGCTGCGCTGTGC
>JAZHYW010048350.1:0-12016 GCA_037355805.1 Ixodes ricinus | reverse complement strand
GGGAAGGAAATTAGGGCAGCTTCTATCAGCCACACCCCTACATTGTTTAGTTTATCTATCGTCGGAAAACTATTACAATATTCAAGATTTTTATTCGCTAGATATGTAGCAGAATGCCTAGGAGGTGCGCCTATGGAAAGTGTTTTGTAAAAAGTCATTGATTTCTATCAATTTTCTCTTCTCTAAAATTGGTCAACTTTTTGGTCTTCTGTGTTTCCGACAAAATGTCAATAGTTTTTATAAAAGACATCTGTAAAGTGACAAACAAACTCCATAGGCGCATTCCTTATTAAATTTCAGTCAGGAAAACTGAAGAACGCACCTTCCTTGTATTGCCATTATCAAACAATAGATTGACTAAAATGGAATTTATACCAAAAAGTGGAACGGAGAAAAATGCATTCAAAGTGCTCCAAACCCCACCTTTTCTTTAGCTTCAGTGGACAGAAAATAATTTATAAAAAATTAACTATGCATTGTAAACTAGTGAAAATTTCTGGGAATACTCTCTGGATGTTGATGGATGTAAATATGTAATTTTTTCAAAATTAGTGTTTTTTGCAGAATTCTTTTTCTCTGGGTAGTGTCCCCCTTAAGTTTTCAAGATGCTCACCCTTCATTCTGCCCATCACCAGGATGTCGTCCAGGTAGCAGGTGGTCTGCGGCAACCCTTGGAGCACTTGATCCATGGTACTTTGAAAGATGGAGGGTGCAGACGCTATGCCGAAGGGAAGACAGTTCACTTGGAGCAGCCCCAACTGGGTGTTGATGGTGAGGTACTTCCATGCTGCAGGATGCATTTCCATCTGTAGGTAAGCTTTTGAGAGGTCCAGCTTTGAGAAAAATGTCCCTCCTGCCAACGTTGCAAATATCTCTTCCATCCTGGGGAGTGGATAGTTGTCGACTTGTAGTTCCCGCAGATTCTTATGTCTCCATTCTTTTCGACAACCGGCACGATGGACGACGCAAACGCACTGCTATCCACCGGGGTTAGGATCCCTGGCTTTCAAAGCCATCAGTTCTTTAGAGACTGCTGCCTTCAGGGCATGGGGCACTGGTCCTCGCTTGAGGAACTTTGGAGTGTACCCACTCTTTAGCTTGAGGTGAGCTTCAAACCCCTTGAGATGGCCCAGATCGTCTGAGAACACCTGAGCAAAGTCCTTCAAAAGCCTGACGACTTGTTCTTTGTTCCCCTTCTCCAAGCACTGAACAGTTTTGACGCTAGCCCAGTCGAGCCTCAGCACTTCCAGCCAGTCACGTCCCAAAAGTGGGGGACCCTTGAAGTCCACAATCTGCAGCGGCAACTTGTGTACTTGGTCTTGGTGCTCCACTTCTACCTGTGACTCACCTACCGGCTTTACCTTGTTGGCCATAAATGCTCGAAGAACAACTCCACTTCCCTTGACCAGGTTAGGGAACCTTTTCTTGTACAGGTCTAGCGGGAGTAAGAACACCGACGGCCCGGTGTCTATTTCTATCATCAGGGGAATCGTGTTCATTTTCACTGTTACTTCCAGTGGCCTCGGACGTGTCCTCCGAAGCTCGAACATCTCAACCTCGTCTTCCGTGTCGACGTTTAGCGTCTTCACTTTTTCCCCTTGATTTCTCCAGCTTCGTGTAGGTGCTCCGCAATGCTGAGAAGCTGCTGGCCCGGACTGCTGGCTCTTGCACGCTCGATCAGGGTGTCCGCATCTTCCGCACCTGCGACAATCTCAGCCTTTCCGCCTGCAGTTAGTTGCTGTGTGATTTGTAAGTCCGCAGTGCTTGCATTCGGGCTCCTCCCGCTTCAGCTTGAGCACTTTGGCGTTCGCGCTCCGGCCATGTGAAACATGTGCGTCTGCCGAGGCGGCTTCCATTGCCACTGCGATTTATAGCACCTTCTTAAACGTCATGCCAGCTTCCGACAACAGCCGCTTTTGAATGGAGTCCCTGATCATACCGCACACCATGCAGTCGCGTAAGGCTTCGTTCAAGGTGCCACCAAATTCACATGTCTGCGCCAGCTTCTTCAGTTTGGCTACAAACTCAAAAATACTTTCATTTTTTTTTTTTTGGAAAACGGAAGCGTTTTGCGATGACGAGAGTCTTTGGCAACAGGTGCTCTCGCAATACTGCTACCAGCTCGATGTATGACTTACTAGACAGGATATCCGGAGCCACCAAACTCTTTAACAGGGCGTACGTCTTAACGCCAATGAGGCTTAGGAACGCCGCTACTTGCCTTTCTGGTTCGACGTCGGTGGCGACGAAAAACTGGTTGAGTCGCTCGATGTAGGTTTGCCAATCCGTGCCCACATGTTGAACGGTTCAGTTTGACCGAGGTTCGCCATGGCGTCGCTGCGTCATCAGCGAGTATTGCGGCAGGCAATCCTTCGACGAGGCCCGCATGGCTGAACACTCGTCACCAGTTGTTGTGTGTTCGAAGACCTGTCGAGTCAACTCAAAGTGCCGTGCGCACAAGGTTTTGCACGACCACCGCTCCCACGCTCGAAACGTCCTCTGGACACCACAGGTACCATCCTCTCAATTTTATTATTTGTGCACATTGTCATGCACGACGACGTGTGTCCGCATGGTATGTTCGAGGAGTTTTGCGTGATCGGCAGCAAGTTGAACAAAATTCTTGTTTCCTTACCTTATCACCGGGGTTCTAGAATCTTGAACAGCCTTTTCAAGTCTGCATCTGAGACGTCTTCACGTGAATATCATTCTTGAATTTGCCGTGGTAGGCCGAGATTGCAATGATGATATTGCCACTCGTTGGAAAAAATGCACTGCTTGCTCTTTGGTGGGCGCAAAGCACATGAGGGTAATTCCAGCACATCTACTCGATTTCAGGGTTACGAGGGTTTTTATTGAAGGAAGTGTTCCTGAATTACGAGGTGTCGGTTTTTATCAATGCATTCTGCAGTTTCGTAGATATCCTGTCTCAAAGTTTTGTCTCGAGGGGGTCTACGGCAAAACCGAACTACCGGCTCGAGCATGATGGCAGCCCTTGTAATCAACTGCATGGCCATCATGTTATGCAAAGTTTGTATTGTATTACCAGAAAAAGGGCGACTGACCTAGTCTAAAGAGCAGTTCCAATCAGTCAGGTAAGATGCTACTGCTGGTTTACCGCTTTTCATTGCAGATATTTGTAGCAAATATTATTACACAATCAGCTCCTGGCGGAAAGAGTTTGCCACGACTAACGCAGGCGTCAGAACGAGCCCCCACTTTTCTTCTGAGAAGAACTACAATCTTGGTGGTGTGCAATGCATGTTGTGGAAGCTTTGTAAAAGCTAATCGTAAGCTCGCGCTGAGCAGGAATGGACTATGGCGTCCAGTGAATGCCACCTTCGGCACCACAACGCACTTGAGCGAGCAGGTGGTCAAAAATCTCCATGCGCGATCGCCGAAGAGAACTTGCGAACTAGCATATTGTTAGTTCTTAAGTCCACGTCGAAGAGCACTTATAAGCAAGCGCATATTGCCTCTTGGAACAGCTAAAAACTGAGCAAAAAGACACGGCGAAAAAAGCAGCAGTACAATTTGGCAGTACAAGAACTGATCTCCGTTTTTAAAAACAGAGATCACATCAAGGCACAAGGTTGCTTGACAAACAGCCGACCCGCTGAATACCCGCTGAGTTGCTGGCATTAGCATTTCACCAGCTTGAACAGTCACGACACGCAGGCATTTAACGAAGAGACGTGAGCTGGTGCACGCACTAGCTTTCCATTCACAAAATAATTACAAAAGCGTCAATTGATTTGCTTCCTGCTTTGTTGAATGTCTCCCGGTTAAATGACGTGGTTTCCATTGCACTGTCGCATAGGGACACGTAACTTTCAGCACAGAGGCCAAATGGGCAACTGTGCTGATTCTTGGCCTCGTATGATCTTGGTATAGTCATCGATCCATGGTGTATCCTTTTGACATACCCTTTCTAGATTCTACATAAAGAAAACTTCAGAGATGCGCTGCCGACTCTTGCTCATTGAAAGATACACAAAGTGCAGTCCAATTGGAAGTACTCTTAGGCTCAGGAAGTTTTGCCTTTGTTTACCGTAAAATTCCGAGCAAGCGCCCCCACCTGAGCAAGACCCCCCCCCCCAACTTCACTGCTAATTTCACATTTCCGCGCCGTTCCAAGAAAGCGCCCCCCTCCCCGCTCCGCACCCGTATCACGCACCACGCTGACCGCGCCCAGGCAACACTGGCCTGCGAGGTTCAGTCCAAGAATTCAATCCAATCAAGTCCTACTTTGCAGCCCGATCAGCCCGGTCACTACGCGCCATTGTCGCTTTGTTTTGGGGGTGTCAGGTCGGCTATGCATTCTTACACAGTGGCAAAGGAAATCGAGGTCGTCCAATGGCATTGTGAAAACGGGAAAGACGTACACCAGACGTCTCGACACATCAAGCTCGACCAGATACGGGAATGGGACAAGAGTTTTGACAATGTGCTACAGTCAAACTACAAGAAAGCCAAAGTTCGACGAAAGCTAAGTAACGGCGCGCCGGTGTTCAGTGAATACGTGGACGATGCGCTCTTTTAATACCTGGAGCGCGAAAGAAGTGCCGAATGAGCCATTAGCAACCAGCTTTTTTCTGAAGAGGCTGTCAAAATAGCCAACAGCATGCAGTTGGGAAACATCGCGGAATGCTGTGAACTTTTTCTTGCGGCCGACTCTGAGGAGTCTTTTGATGGTTTTGAAAGTGATTAACATAGCAGTGACAAATCTTTGGCCTAATAAAGTCTATGTTCTCAGAGATAGATAAAATATTAAATCTGTGTGCACTGCGCTTTTTTTTTTTCTTTTTCTGGTAAAAAAGTTTTGTCGTCGCCATTTTGAATTTTGGTGCCGTTCCGGGATAGCGCCCCCCCCCCCCACACTTTGCACGCAATTTTGACTTGCATGCAGGGGGGTGCTTGCTCAGAATTTTATGGTAATTATATAAGAATACCATGTTTACATGTTTGGTCCAAATCTGGATGGATGGAAGGATGCATATTAACAGCTCTACCCTTTATACGGGGCATTAGCTTGTGCCACCGAAACTAAAAACCTAAAAATATGTGATTCTGCCCATTTCTGGCCAATGCATTTCTGTAAATATCACCATTCCAGGGGCTGACCGCTGGGATGACCTTTAAAGGACACAGGCAAAGGAAAAAAAAATGTTTGTTTTAAACAGCCTAGATGTTAAAAGAATGTTATAAAACAAACCTATAACAAAGAAAAAAGATGTCTAGATCTATATTTCCGGTGTGAAACGAATTTGTAGTTGGCCCCCTTGGGAGCCGCCGCTGATCACGTGGTAAACCTGTGCGCCGCCGCGCTATGCCACCACCGCGCGCTGAGTGTTGTGCGGCGCTGGTTAAACATGTCTCTCCAGGCCGCTGCCGCAGCCGCCGGAAGGGAACACTCCGGCCTGCCTCTACCGTTATTTCTGACCGGCAAGCAGGTCTATCACCTGGTGCTTGAGCTCTTTCAGGAGCTTCCTTTGGGCCCTAAGAGTTACTTGTTATTCTTTGTTTTTTTGCTGCACCTCAAACGAAGATTAATAAGTAACTTTTAGAGACTGTAGAAGCTTCCGAAAGATCGCAAGCACCATGTGATAAAGGATGGCCAGTCACGTGATAAATAGCGGCCACTTTTCCGCGGGTGCCAAATACAAAATCTTTTTGCGCCGTAAATATAGATCTAAACATTTTTCTTGTTCGTTGTAAATTCGTTTGATTTATTTATTTATTTAGTTATTTGTGACTTCCTTTTCCCATCCAGGCTGTTTACAAAAAATAACTTTTTCCTTTGCATGTGTCATTTAAAGGGATGGTGAACCGAAATTTGGATTTCAGAAAAACAATGCAGGAGATGTAGGCGGGACGCTACAATCCCTACAACATTACTCGTAAGGCGATATCTCGAATGGACGGCCGTATTTTGAGAAAGAGAGGTCGAGATTAAACCAGGCCGACGAGGCGCGTGACATCAAGATACCTAGTTTCTTCCTCTCTTTGCTTCGCTCCCTCAAGGCGGCGAGGCAGAGAAGACGCGAGGCCGTTCCCTCTCCTTCTCGGAGAAACATGACGTCAACAAACCTGTCAAATGCGCTTCCTTTTCTTGTAATATACGGACATCCGTTTGAGATATCGCTGTATGTGTGATGTTTTGGCGTTTGTAGCATCCCGTCGCACGCTTTTTGGCGCGTGTTTTGTGGAATCCGGATATCGGTTCAGCATCCCTTTAAGGGATCGGGCAAAAAAACAAGAAACATGCACCCACTCCTCATTCCCCTGTCGAGGGAGTTGCCAATCTTAGTTGGCGTCGCCCCAACACCAGACCCACTGGGGCACAGGGTTGAGACCCTCCTCCAGAGACACGAGGGAGGGAGTCCCAATCTTCCTCCTCTCCCCTATCTGTGCTACTTAGTTCTTCGTTCAGTTTTCCCCAGATAATTTCTACCGGCACTTTAACCTCCTAGTTGTTGCGTCTACTTTTCTTTAATCCTCACTTCCATCTTCTCCAGCGAAACTCGGGGCACCCGGTATGTCTGTCGCCCCTTTGGGAAGGGCAGCACTAAGCTTCCTACATTTTAGAATCACAAGTTCAAATGTTTCCCTCCTCTTTACATATAGGGCAGATTTTATCTGCATCTTCAAATCTAGCCCTGTTTGTGTTTTTGCTGCCCTGTATCTTTCTCCTTAAAAAGGCACTGACAGCTCAAAATCATTTTTTTTTTAAATCCGAAATGACTTGAAACGATTTTTCAACTTTTTCCTGATTAACTTTCCTCCTCAACTCACAAATCGTGCATTGTACCAAACAGTTCAAGAAGACGGAAAGGACGGCAACCCCTCTTGCTCAGACCCTCGTTTGTGTACCCAGACACCACCATTCTCCTCCTAGAAGATTAGCCCGTCGTTCAAAACTCTGAACAAAAGTTGCTTTCCGCAATCCGTTCACCCCGAAGCAAACAGTGCTGTGGAAGCTACGTGCTCGTATGGCCAGCCACACTTTTGCCACGTGATCACGCTCCTTCGCGCATACCCACCAGAGAATGAGGTCACCTTACGAAAGGGAGGCAGCTGATTGGTCCGGCAAGCACATAGCTTCCACCACACTGTGAGCTTGGGGGGAAGGGAATAAGTGAGGTCCGGTGTCGTGTGACGTGCGTTTGGGCCGGGTGACGCGCTTCGAGTACCGTGGATGTTCCACAGTGAAAAGGCAGGGAGCTTTCGAAGGGAAGGAGGTACGAAATAGTCTTCTGTATTTTCAGATTTTTGTACTAAAAGTCAGGCTTTCGACTTTTTCCCTTCTTTCTTTTGGTTCACTAAACGATAGGCTATTAGTAAATTCCCAATCTAAATTCATTTATCCCAGCCTAAATTTCTTTTCATGGGCCCTTTAAAACCGATGCCTGGACATTACCCTCAAGATTCAGAAGTTCGGAACTAAGTACTGTGAACAACTTCATTTTCGCGAAGACCTAATTTTCGCGAATTTCACGAGTCATTTACAATTCGCGAAATATAGGTCTCAGCAAACAATTCAGGTAATATGTAAACACATTGGAATCTAGATTGAGATCCCACCGTTTCGCGGAAATTAGAACCCGCAAATTATTCCAAAACTTCCGCTTTGACCTAAATTGCGAAATATTGAGCCCGCGAAAAATAGGTCATTTACAGTAATTGTTAAGTGAAAAAATCAGCAGAACCCATCACTTTGGGAATGATTATCTACGTTAATGCGAATAGCATCAAACGGTGCGGAGTTATGCGCGGTTCGTCAGGTGGCTGGCGCACACTCCTAGATACGCCAGCCCACTCTTGAGGCGATTCTAAATTTGTTGACACTTTCACATGCCCTGCGCACGATCTCCGCAGCCCAGCACGTGCGTTTGTGTCACTTAGGAAAGGCGAGCAAAGCACGCGCCATACGCACAAACACTCAAAATGGCACCGACCAGACATTTCTGGCGTCTCAGCTACTCTCAACCAACGGTACTTTGAACGGTTGTTTATATCTTGCATCATAGGACGCGCTGTTACAGCGCTGATCGCAGCTACCGGTGCGCGCGCTTCCATGCACGCAGCTCACCTTCCCGTGCTCCGGGAGAGGGATGATGTAGCGGCCGTGCTCAGCCTCACGAGAGCGGAATGAGCCCTCGGTCATGGAACGCGCGCGCACCGGTAGCTGTGGGGACAGTGCTGTAAAGCGCGTCCTATGGTAAAGATATAAACAACGTTTAGAGTGCGTTGAATGACTGCCTTCATAGCTCTGTGGTTAGCGCGTCTGCCTGCTGATCAAAAGGTGTCAACGGTTCGAATCCCAGCTCGGCGTCCGGTCTTTTTTATTTATTTATTGACCCGCGAGTCAGTAAGAGGTTGATAGCCAGATAGATAGATACGACGAAAAGTGCGTGAAGTATCTAAAAAATGCTATTCGCATTAAAAACAATTTTCCAAAGCCGAATTTAAAGTTTCTGCGTGACCCGCAGCACTGCAGTGACGTCAAAGATGGAGTCGTCCTGCAACTCGAGTTTGTCACAGGCCTCCGAATCATCCCGACCTGAAGTGTCGTGTTCGCCCGCATTCCGTGATCAAACACTCTTTTCGGTGCCTGCACCTGCCGCCCATCGCTGTGAGCAGACGACGCTTCACTTTCGAGTTTGAAGTTCTTTTAGGGCCCTTTCAGCGATCTCAAATTCTTTGAAACGGTGTGAGGTCGAAGAGAACGCGCAGTGGACTTTTGTGAGCGACGTGAGGGTCTCGTCGCGCCAGGTTCTGCTTGAAAGGCTGCCCCGGCAGAGCCACAACCGAAGTTACGGTAAACAAACACCAAACCCAGTCGTTTTGACCGTTTGACAATTTCCTTTTCGAAGTCGGAGGTCGTCGGGCACCTAAATAAGAGAACTTCGTCCGGTTCTTTGACTCATCAATCATCCTCAGTGCCACATGTGCCGAGCGCCGCGATGTTTTCCCAGGGAGGGTAAAAAGCAGCGCCTCCTCTATAGGGTAATGCTTGGCAAGTAAGTCCGAAGAGCATGTTCATGCCCTCTTCGAACCTCCTGTCTCGCTCAGTTCGCCTTTCAGCTAGGGGTGCTCGTATCTCACTGCTCTCCGTGGATGCCGTCAACGCCGTGCATGCCCAGCTGACCGTGCTGGCTGCTTGGAGCGGCGGGGCGAGATCATTGTTTGTATGGACGAAAATGTATAAAAGAGCATAGGCTTGGGTGTTACACGGAGGATATTTAAGGAAGGATGAATATTAGTTGTATACTGCATGCGAAGTACTATACTCTGTTCACCCTTAAGCTGAGTCTAGAAGCTCCGCCTTGAGCATGAGCTCACTGGCTTCCGGAGTGCTTGGGTTGCGCTTGCCTGTGCATTCACATTTGTGTTAGCAAGGGCAGAAAGCTTGCGTTGAAGGCAGAGCTGTTAGTCTCAGCCTAAGGGTGAACAGAGTATAGGGGGCCTGCGACCGGGTGTTTTGGCCGGCTGGTAGAAGAGGGGCAGCGAATGCGCACGCCGCAGAACCCAGGGATCCTGGGCTCAATCCCCGCTACCGTTATTTCCGACCTGAATGAGAGTCGCCCTGGAGAGTGGTCGAGTAATCACTGTTGCGTGATGCACGTTAGCTCTACCTGCTCCTTTTAGTCATAAGTATGAGCGAAGAAGCTACGAAAGCATGAAATGCCTGCTATGGACCCACGTTCGTGGCGTGAAGCACTGTTAAGACGTTATGCCATATACTATTTTGCCAGAAGCCTGGGCGAAACCGCAGCTACATTCTCGAGCATGATGCTCTGGCAAGTTTCGCATTTTGCAAACAGATGATCTCATCACTACCCTTTCAGCACTGAAGAGGTGGCTATCGTACTACTGCACAGAGAGAATGTTGTGAAACCACTGCAGACCAGTGTGGAACGCACTGTGAATGTAATGATGGAACTCCTCATTTTGTTGTGCAAACAAGGCGGCAGGCAGCACACTGCATGAAGTTTGTGAAATCCCTGCGTAGGAACAATGGAGGTACGCAGCTGACATCACGGGCAAGAATCCGGCCGTGGCAAAACTGTATGATGCAAAACCCTTGTCTAGTTTCATGAAGCTCAACTAATTTAATTGGAATAACCACTTTTCGGAACTACGTTTGTTGAAAAAGGAAGGTGAGAACGATAAGAATCAGGATGGAACATGGCCAGCGGACAACCGAATGCGGCAACCTAATATATTTATTGTAAATAGCTGTAAATAAATTAGTTTTCGTTAATTAACGATACCATCTTCATTTTTGCACATAGCTTTGGTGCCAAAACCCAGGAGTAACAGCTAATTCAAGAGATATTTCGAGGATCTATCTGGGATTTGACAACGACCGAAGCAACGCACTTCGCAGGCCATGGAAACACTGATGGGAAAACAAACTGCTCTGCGATCTCAGGTGACCAAACTTCTTTCCGGAATCGAATCTTACATCGAGGGCATTGAGAAAACCCAAAGGAACTTTGGTATCTTATCAGCAAAGCTAAAAGCCTTCCAAGCCCAATTAATCAATGTGGACAATGTCATCGAGCCACTCATACCGGACAGAAAAGTAGAAAAAAACTTCATACGAATGATTGAATATAATGATCGGATCATCACGTATGTTGCGAAAATTCAAGAAGAATAGAAAGATGTCCAAGGCAACGGGATCACGACATTGTAATTCTTCACTGATGAATAAAAACGGAAACTCGACGATTGCTGCTTGCCGAGTGAAGCTTCCAAAGCTCGAGCTGCTCAAGTTTGACAGCCAAAACATCTCATGGCAAGAGTTCTGGGAGCAGTTTGAACAAGTGATACACACATACGACCAAATAAGAACACTGGACAAGTTTGTGTACCTTAGGTCTGATGTGAAAGGTGAGGTGGCAATTGCCATCAAGGCTTTGCCTCCTACATCGCGGTGCTACGAGGACGCTGTGCTTCTGTTGAAAAAGCGATTCAGCTTTTTCGTGGTCCAGACGCACATGCTGAAGCTCCTGGATCTGCACCCGGTGAGAGACATCAACGATGTCCGGGGTCTCTGTTGGCTCTACGACACCCTAGTCTCCTATCTGTGAGGATTGGAGGCACTAGGACAGAAACAGCAGACTTTCGGTGCTATGCTGTTTCCAGTGGTTCAGTGTGCACTGCCAAAAGAAATTCTGCTGGATTTTAATAGAACGATAGTGAACAGACATCAGACGCTTCAAATGGGGGAATGTATACGAGACCCGATGATTCTCAGGAACGAAGAGCGGAGACACACACCACTGAAGGAGGTATCGTGCCACTATTCTCACAACCAGGGTTCAGTACAGCTCCATGAAATCCTTGAATACCCAAGATTTTGTTACCAGCCTTTTTAGAGCCCTTAAATGCCATATTTTTGCGCATATTACCCGCCCCTGCATATAACCCGCACCCCCAGCTTAAAACTCTTGGAAAAAAAAAAAAGACCTCGTGTATTACTTGCATAATTACCCATGGAAAGCAATGTCAAAGTCACCAAAAACAGTACCTTTATTGGAACATTACTCATCGCTGCATTAACTGCAGCTATCAGTTCAAGCATCTTCACTGTCCCAGAGAGCGTCGTAACCTATGCCGTCAAGGCTATTGCTGATGCAGCACTTCCTGAAACTCTTGCGAATCATCTCGGCAGGAATCGCCTTCCACGCGTCGTCGAGTTGCAAAGTACTGCTTCAGTCAAACCCGTTTATAACGAACGGCAGGAAATGCTACGATCAGTTCGATATAGCAAGTGGTTCGATTTAGCAAGAAACCATTTACAACGAACTCCCACGATGAGTTCGTTGTGCACGGGTGCTATTGAATTCGTTGCTATTGAACACGTTGCTCTTGAATCTAAAATGCAATAGGCTTATTGCCTCTTGAGGCTTAGCGTGTCAAGTCCCAAGTGGCACACAAGGCGAAAAGCGGGGGGGGGGTCTTTTTTTCTTTTGATCAAACTAAAGTTACCTGAGGTCAAACA
>JAZHYW010048348.1:0-41895 GCA_037355805.1 Ixodes ricinus | reverse complement strand
CAAAGACGGAAATATAAGTACTACGTAGAGAACGGACACTTCCATAGGCCCAAGCGGTGACGATAGCAAGCACACAGCAGCCGGTATAGTCCCTAGTTCAGTGTTTAATGGATGGATACACGCAGTAACCGCTGGCCAGATGAATGAGATGGATTCAAGGCGAGGTCTGGCGGTGTTTGTTGTATCGGGAAGTAGCATGCGCCCTCTGGTTTTAAAGAATCAGTGTTATTGCAACTACGCATGGAACTTTGTTTTAAATATAGTTGTCTATCAGCACCTTAATGGTGTACTGCAGAAAGAAAGTCATCCAGCGCTACATATAATTCAAACTGACCGCACACCGCAAAAGGATATTTTCACATTTGTGCTAACTCTCTTGAAGGGACGACATGGGACGACACCAGGGATTGACACACAAAAAGTATTTGTTTTCAGCCAACTATGACAGGCAAAACAAACATCAACTCTGAAGACAATGAGTGATGCGGCATGTATTCATACATTGCAAAAATAAGAATACGCATACCAAAATGTACGAATAACGCAGCGTCAACAGTGCAACACAAAAAAGTGCTGGCATTGCAGCGAGACTTACAACGACAAATGCAATGGGATGGAGGGCATTAAAAGCAATTACCGCACAAGTTCCATGAAAAGCGCTTGCACATATGACCATCTGACTAATACAGCAACAATAGAAGAGACAACCGGGCCAGTGGCTTCTAAATTCAGTAACCGAATGCAAATGTCAGTCAACATCTGGCTTCTGATCCGCAATACTTCACACGTACACCTATGCTTTTACTGTACTGCGGAGGCCGATGACGCTAGAAACCCGCACGAGACAACAAGCCGCGGAACCAACTCAGCCCACACAACGAGGCAAGAGACGCCAGACCAACCGGCCAGTATCCGCCCACTCGTCGAGTCCACGGCTCCGAAAGCCAACCACGTCGTGCCGCAGCCGTGGCCACAGCCGTTGAAGTCGTTTCTGAAAGTTTTCCGGCTCACGTGATATATGTTTAAAAAGTTTTACTCTAACCGCAATGAAGTTATTTACTAATATGCTATCGTCAGCCAAAGTTCAAAATAAGTGGCACTGTTGCCGCCTACTAGCGGCCAGTGCGAGTCCCTAGCTCCTGGAGCCGCGAAACGGCGCGAGTGGCCACTCTTTACGTGAAATACTATATTTCTCTATGGGTGATGCGAAGACGCAAATGATAAGAATATCGGGACCTAGCACAGTGTACAAACTGTGGATGATGTGGCGCAATTCGATATTCAGGCCGTTGATTCGAGGGCAGCGCCACGTTGAACACCGTAGCGCCTCCTGGCGTGCGTCCAATCATGCGGCCATGGTGGGTTGGGGGAGAAAGCTGACCTTGGAGGAGCCACTGTAAGTTCTGCCACCGGTTAGGGGAATATTCGCCGGTCGTCCTAGCGTACCTCTTATGTGTTGTCATGTGACGCGGTTCGTGCGTTGAAACGCCTTTATCAATGTTTACGGTAACAGGCACTGTGACGTGTTTTTTCTTCCCCACGGATTATGGCATCTGCCGCGTTGTTAAGGTAGGATCATCAGTGGCAGCAGACAGAAAGCATTTACATGGTTAGGAGTTCTTGAATATGTAAAAGGCGATGAAGCCTAAAACATTCGCACCTGCTCGTCTTGACCCGCTCCAGTGCACGGGGACTTCATGACATCTCTGCTCTGGGACCGGTTATACCTTGAAGTCAGTTATAACGAAATAGCGGCTACACCAGTGAAGCGATCAAGATTTCCCCATCTCCTTTGGCACTTCTTGCTATAACCGAAGTCGAGTTATAGCGAGATGAACGCATATATCGATGGAATTTCTGATTTCCGTTGACTTCGTTATAACCGGTCTAGACAGTATTCATGCGTTGGCTGCATTAGTACCCACATGACAGAGAAAAGTTGACGGCGTCCGTCTGTGGACAAAATAGTGGAAAGCGAAGCGCGTCGCGTGGAGAAGAGAAGAGTCGGGAAGGGCAAAGGGAAGAGGGAGATGACGTCACAGGGCGGAAGCCAATGGGCACGCGGATGCTAGGGCGACTCTGAACTTGCAGGTGTGCAGAGCGCGTATGCCCTGGTTTATGCTAGAGCCACTAAATGAGCCGCGTTTAGAGTATCGGCACTCTGTTCCCTGACATTGTTGTGGGCGCCGCCATTTTGGTGCTTGTGCAGAGCAGACGCAACTGCTCGATCGTCATGATTCAAAAGTGAGACCTCTTCAGCATTAGATTCGGTGTTAGAAGCTTATGTAATATTGATTTGCTTTATCGCGAACTGTTAAACATTTGTGGAGGACGGAAAAGTGTTTCCTGGGATTTCAGATAGAGCTTAATTCAGATAACTGGCAACCGTGATTTTAAGCCACAATATGGTCAAGTGTCGTTACTCTGAAGCGTAGCTATTTAGCGGCACTAGTTTCTGCTTTGCACTAGGACGCTTAAATAGGGCCAGGACCCGGCGCATGACGTCACGCCCAGCGACGCCGGAAAAAGAACCCAATCCCAGACTGCCTTGCGCCTCGAACCGCTCTCATCCAACCTAAATCTACCAAGCACCCATCGTCTGTTCGCAACTCGGTCGACTGCTCCGTGCATGCAGTCTGCCACGTCTGCTCGCTATCGCCGCTGGCTTTCGATGCTGTCGGCGCACCTAAAGAAGTTACGAAGCGAACTCACGTTATCATCACGGCGGAGGGAAAACAACACTTCTGGAAGCAGCGCTTGTACCGCTTTCTCAACCCGGCGGGCCATTCTTAGCGTTTGTAGATACTACGGCTTCCTGGTCAGGCGAAGTGTTGGGCTCCAAATCTCGCCTGTTCGACACCGGTTCAGTGGACGCCGCCATGAAATTATGGGGCAAACAACTGCGTCGCCACGGCAATGCCACTGCAACGCGGATGTTTCATATTTTCATGGCGGCGTCGGTAACCGAGTTTGCTAATCATGACGAAAATCACCCGAGAGTGTAATAAAAGATGGGGAACTTTCTCAAAGAAAAGGACACAGAAAATGAATCGTCTCAATACTCGAAAGAATAAAAAGACATTTCGTGGCCACGCCCGCCCGTCACGCTTGGCTTCATGCCTGGAGAATACGGACGCCACCTCCTGCCCACTATAACCTCCTTGGCGCTGCAAAACGTAGTGTGAACTAAGTATAGCGCTGGTCTAAGTAGGCGGCAAAAAGGTTAAAGAAGATCCATTGGTGGATCCTCAGGGAATGCGTGAGAATGACTTTGGGAAACGCCACGCACGTCCCCCTTTGCGGGAACGCTAACGACCTACCGTAACGGGGTCGTGTCCTTGTCCCCTCGCCGTATTTCGTTAGGGCTTTTTTTTTTGTTGTTGTTAATATTATGAATCACCAACTCGCCCAACTTTCCACCTTTGTCAAAAGAGGCGCAAAAAATAGAGGAAGCAAAAGCGAAAGCCAAAAGAGTGAAAGCCGTTTACAACTCCTTGTAACGCCGAAGTTGGAAGCGCAGCATTTGAGGAGGAGGAGGGGTACGGGGGGGGGCCAAGTGACCTCGGGGGAAGGGGAAAGGGTCACATGGCGTCAGGGTCACTTGACGTCGCTGATGACGTCATCAATGATCGTATGCGATGACGTCATCAGTGACGTCACTGATAACGTCATCGTCATCATCATCATCACGTGACCTCTGGGGGTCGTCACGCTGAGGCCTCGTGAAATCGAGGCGGCATATGCCGACGGCGACGTCGACGGCGGCGCCGACGCCGCTCAAGCCGAAACGGGCGCTAAGAAGCTGCGCTCTAAAAAGAAAAGTGAAGGGTCATCGCTAGCGTCTTCAAAGAGGGGCGTGTGGCGTTTCTCAAGGGCCATGCTAACGCATTCCCTAAGGCTCTACCAATGGATCTTCATGTAATTTTTTATTTCCAGGCTTTCGGTTTTTATCCGTGCATTACACATTCGAGCAATGGTGACCCGATGATCGGGTACTCGTTGATAACTCAAATTAAAAAAATAATAATAATAAAAAGACAAACTGCGAGAAGTAAAGTAAACAAAAAGAACGCAAAACTTTCAGAGCAACATACGCATCTAGAACGGGCTCGTCCGGGTTCAGTCATGCAGTCACACTGCTTACACATCATACAAAAGACAGTCTCCATACAGATTCGAATGCGAGTCACTGCGAGATTCGTGCTTTGAATGCCGCGTGGCAATGAGTTCAGGGAGAACACTTGGGCGCGCGGCGCATTCAACATGAATATCGCGGCCCCAGGCTTTAGGGTGTCCTCATGTGCGCTTTGCTTAGGGTGATTACATCTGGTCAGAATGTTCCGAACGCTTATTTTCTTTTTTTTTGTCTCAGCGCGTGAAAGAGCGTATCCCTGCACGCGCTCTTGGCGTTGACAATGCTACGGCGGAATTTTGATTTTGCTATTTCCTTGTATTGTCTTTGTGCGCGCGTGCTGTCGGCATCGAGTACTACAAAAAATGACGTCACCATAAACAGAAAGACATTCCGGCACCTTAAAAAGGCCATAAAAGGAATTTTGGGCAAATATCAATTATTTTAGATTGGGATCTTACTAATCGCATATCCTTAGTGGGCCAATAGAAAGATAGTAAAAAGTTAAAAGACTAATTTTCGCTGCGAAAATTTCAAAAATGTAGCGCGCACTATTTTGTACCTCCTTTCCTTCAAAAGCTCTGCGCCTTTTCACTCGGATACATCCGCGATACCCGAAGCCCCAAAGCACGTCAGCCGACCCCAGCTCACGAAGTAGGGCGAGCACTGCGTCACTCGGACGTGTGCGCTCGTCAACAATCCATCCGTCGACGAACATTTGGATTTCGCGTTCGTGGCCAATGAGTGCCCTGACGGCACGTGTCATCAATTGCGAATGACAAGTACCATGGTGTGCTTAAAAGAAACGATCGAACCTTGTGCACCACAAAGCGGGTCACAAAAGCGGGATATCTCATTCCGCTTTTGAGTTGAGTATTAAAGGTAAGGACGAAGAAGTTGAAAAAGCGTTTCATGGCCCCGCAGTTACGTCCGGGTCCTTCCCTCAGTATGCCAACCCAAACCCAGCAAGGAGAAAGCGCGCGGCAGCCCTCTCACCTTTCTCTCTCTCCCTATTTCTGTAAATTTCACGGAAAGACCTCCAGAGCAAACACTACTAAAAAGCTCGAATCATCTAGCGACCTTGCGCTCCGAGCCATTCTCGGAATTTATTGTTGTGCAATGCCTGACAGGTGAGCGTGCGCCATATTTACTCAGGAAAGCTATGCCGTGCTTGGGGATTGGGCTTGTTGGTTATTTATGCTTGGATGAAACGGCGGTGCGAAGGATTACAATAACAACACTGAGGCAAGGAGGACAATGGAACATACAGATATGATCCGTATGCTCGCGCGTTGTATTTCTTGTCTCAGTTGGAATCATGTCACACAGGTATTCGAATTGCTACCGCTCGTTTTTATCATCAAACGCGCGTGAAATTGTATTGGATCTTTAAGCAACCGCGTTCGCAACCGCTTTGCGAACGCGGTTCAACCACCGGTGCGAATACGGCGTCAATGTCGTTATTTGTAATTCTTCACAACGAAGAATCTTTTCCTTTAGCGCGCGGCTACGCTGATCCGAAGTGAGGTGCGCAGAATCGCTATTTCCACTCCGCTGGGGTCTCACTTCTCCCCTGCACACCATTGCGCGGGAGAAGTGCGCTCGCCGGAGCCTGACTACCCCGCCTGAGCCTTGCCAGTGTTTGATGATGATGATATTGATAATAATAATAATTTTTAGTTTGATGTGCCCGCGGAGCAGCACCATAGCCTCCTCTATGCCGGAAAAACCTGGCAGATTGCCACGAGACGCGGCCGCCGAATGTGAAAAGGGTAGAGCGGCAGACAAGAGGCATGTAACGGGCGCCCCGCTGCGGCGAGACGCCGACACACGCTTGTCTCGAGCGATGGAATGTCCGCTCGTGCTTCTCGCGTTCCTCGCGCTACCGCTTCTTTTCTCGTCGGGTTTGAAAACCAGAGTTTCGGGTCCTCGCCGCTGCAAAAGCTCTGCGCTCAATACCAACTCCCCGAGAAATGCTCTGTGCTACCAGATCCTCGCGCTCCGAATCTGCGACCTCGCGCTTCTAGCCTTCCGCTGCGGTACAACATAAGGTGAAACGGAGTACAGTGGTTCGATTCCTCGTCAAAAAGTCTTAATGTCAAAAAAACCTATCAACTACCGACTGGTCTAGCTTGTTATATACGAGTTTCATCATAAGTAATTGGTGACGTATGGAAGAAAACGAAGGAGAAAAAGTTAATTGAGAGCGACCGAGAGGAGACATGCATGAAAGCAAACAGTGAAGCAGTGATGACTCAACATCTGCGTTGATAACCTGTGCTAAAAACAATAAATGATATAAAGGACGTTTAATAAAGAAGAACTTTTAATCCCAGTTTCTGAAGTAATCTGTCAAAGTTTTAGTAGCACTTGCCCGAAAAATATTTTTCGTCGATTATTCCTATAAACCGTCTTTGAACACGTTCAATAGATGATGTCGCAGTATTGTGAGTATAATTCCAAACGATACAAGCAAATTCAAGTTTAGTGCACACCGGAGCAACAAAATAGACCCACAAAACAATCAGGCGAAGAAAATTGCCTTGTGAAGCTAGATGTCACACCAAGAGTCATGATCAGGCCCTACAAATGGTAGATACATGGTGATTAAAGTTCAGTGCTGAGTCATTAAAAATTCCAAGGTCACGAATTACAGACACTCGAGGCAATCACCGTGCAGTTTAAGGTGTAGGTGAATACGAATGAGTACGCTTCCTGCTCAACGACATTGTCTTCGTTTTCAGCTCGTTCAGAACGAGGTAGTTACGTGAACCCCACTTAGACGCTGCTAAAGCGTCATCTTGAAGAAGCATGCAGTCAGGAAGGGAGAGAATACAGCAAAACAGCTTAATGCCATCAACAAACAATAATATGTGAGAGTTCTTGACACAAAGTCAAACGTCATTTACAAAAAGGGAAAACAAAAGGGGACCAAGATTGTTTCCTTGTGGCACTTCGGAAAAGGACGAATAAGGATCAGATAATGCGCCCGAAACACGAACACAATTTGTGCGACATGAAGGATAACTCTCGAACCAATCACAGTAGGTGAAACACAAACCATAGCTCTCGAGTTTAGACAAAGGAATATTACGATCAACCCTGTCGAATGTCTTAGGCATAACAAATTAAATTATACCATCTTGTTTGCGGTCACATACAAAACGGATCGTTGTAATCCAAAAATGAACACAGATTCGTTTCCACCAACTTCCCCTTCAAAAACCCGTGTTGCTCAAGGCACACGTTTTCTCTTTCTGTTTTTTTAGTGAAATAACTTTAAAGACATTCATGCAATATCATTTCAAGCAACCTGAAAACGACTGTACACAGTAATGAAATCGGGCGATAGCTGTTTGCAATGCTAGGGTCGCCCGACTCGTGAATTGAAACAAACCACCGAGCGTTTTCAGCTAGACAGGAAAATTCATGATTGTAGTGAAAAGGTAGATATGTGCAGTAAAACAGCTGGCAAAAATTTGGCACACCCTTTTAGGACAAAAACTGGGAATTCCGCATGCACCAGCAGCCAGCTTCGGTTTTACTTTTGCAAATACATTCCTTAATTCTAAGTTCATCGATTGAAATAACTAAAAAGAAAATCAGATGTGTCTTGACACGCAAAGCTCAAATTATACGCTGTTGCAGGTTGCAAAACATGATTAGAAATGCTCTGCGAACATGTCGGCAACTTCTCTTAGAACCTTCTCATAACTGAACCGGATTATCGTGTCTTTTCTTCTTTGTAGGCACATAATTCCAAAATTCTTTTGGTGCGTGTATTGTACTCAAGTCGCGCCAAATGCAATTTCGCATCTTGTTTGAACAACCACTTCGCCAGTCCATGACACTCCCTGAATTTCGCATACCACCTTTTGTAATCCGGATTTTTTTTTTCGGTCGAGCAAAACGTTCGGGCACGAAGTTATTTATGGACGTTCGATAATAATCGTTAGGTGAGTGCTCCAGTCCTATTTGTTTCGAGGCGAGGATTGAATCAAATATGATGTTATTCTGAGCGATCATATAAATTATTTTTCGTAATTTCACACAGGCCCAACGTAACTATCCGACAGTGTAGCGGAGCCTGAGCTCTTAGTTTCGATATTGAAAAGGCGTCGCTAACTTTCGACGCGACGCCGGTCTAGATTCCTAACCAAAACCAAATTTGACGTTCGTGTTTAGACAGCGTAAGCTCGGTCTGTCTTTGATGTGCGCCGACACTGGTTTCCGCTGTAGATTAGGGATTTAGCCAGTGCAGTACGACTGCTAGCCTGGGGTCTTTAAAGGGACACTGACAGGGTATTTATGCTCGCCAAGGTTTTTATTTGTACATGACATATGAGAGCCCAATTACACAGAACACAATTTGCGGCTCGAAATTCGTTTTCTTTCCGCCCGAAAACCGCCGATCGAGAACTGGCCGGTTCGAGTAGCGCTCACTCTATTTTCCTTGGTCACGTGCCGTTTTCTATGGTTTAGACACAAAAACAAAAGATAATCCAAGTCGTGGGTCGCTGAAGGCACACCCTCAATACTAAAAATAGACAAGCAATATGATACTAAGTTTTTGTGGCTTCTAGCAAAAAGCTGCAAATACGTTGATTAAAGAAGAAAAAAAAGTTGCACAGCTACGTGACTTCCAGTAACTTTCTCCTTTTCTTCTTCCTCACCAGTCCAGTTTCAACTTCGGTTTACAAGCAGTTGCGTTTTATGACTTTATTAAAAATATACGTGACACTATAGCAAAATATTAATTGGGTAGTCTTCTAACACCATAATAAATGGCCTGGCAAAAAAAAAAAAACTTGTAGCCTTTCTATTTTGTTGAAGAAGGAAGACCAGCGGAGCTGTACAATGCAAAGTAATGGCCGGCCGCAAGTCGGCAAGCCAGAGTGGAGAGGCTGCCGCCATCTATGAGCAACGGCGACAACCAGATACGTGGTTTGCCGCCGTCGCTCATAGATGGCGGTAGGTGTCCAGAGTTTGGTGTCTTCATTTCTTTGCGGGGGACATGATCCTGGAGAACTAGCTCTTAACAGCTCCGCTGTAAAAACTGGGGGTGTTAGTGTTCTTTTAACATGCATCACACAGTAGTGATACACGACCACGCGCCGGTACGATGCTCGTTCAGATCAAACGGGCAGAAGCGGGGGGATTGAATCAAGAATCTCTACACTACAGCGCGAGCTTTCGCTCCATGTGCTCCGAGCCGCGGCGCGCTAATGGCGAATTCCACTGGTCGTTTTGGAGCGCGCCGGCATCGACTTTTCTGGAGCGAGCCTATTTCACTGGGCGATCGGGATCGAGACGAACGCGTTCCACTGGTCGTTTTGGATTAGCTCCTGCTCCAGATCTCGATCTGGATCCGAGAAAAGTCGCTCCGACGATTTCGGCGGATTCAACCGGAAGCCAGCTGGGCCAGCCCTCAGCGCACACACGTGCACTTCCTTTCTCGCGGGGCATCTCGCCTGATTTAGCCCATCTCGAATGGCCGCTTGCTTACACCTTGGCTCGACAGCCGGTTCGTTTTCCAGGAAGGAGAAGAGAAGGTTTTGCCGCGCTACGGGCATGCCGGCAATCTTCGCTAGAAGCTCCTGAGCCATTCCTGCCGCTCGTGCGTCGAACACGTGTTTTAGCACCGCGATTACGAAAACGTCTTCGAAACGACCACGGCGGCCGCGGAAAGGGGATTCCCGGGCAGGTGAATGACGGGAAGGCATCCGTTGATCCCGGAGCAGTGGTCATGTTCCACTGGAGATCCGTAGGCGGCGCGACCCCGTTCGGATCATGTGCTCCATTCCGGATCTGGTCAACTGATCCCGGCGCGCTCCAAAACGCCCAGTGGAATTCGCCATTATTATTATCGATTTTTTCTCCTCTATTAAATACGTTACAAACAGTCATTCTTCGTTAGAAAAGCTGATGTCATAAGTTCTTGTAAGGAGCATTAAAATTCTTTTTTTTTCTCCCACACAATCACACAGATAATCCCGTTCTGGAGCCACCTCTTCTGTGCGGCAGTATACTGATTGCAGTTGTGCAACAAGTTCTTTAAAACACTCACCCGCGTGTTTTAGGTCAACATCCGCGTGCCTGAGTGCCATGCGTGACGCCCAGATGCTAAGAGACCCAAGCAATGGACATATCGTACATAACACATTCGTGTTTGTTTACGGGTAAGTAGCGAATGGTGGCAGGTGTTATTTCCAGATCCTTTCTTAGTGTCCATTGTAAAATATCCTCCAAATATGCCATATCCCAACACTCAATAAAAACATGTTCAATCAATAGTTTATAACAGCTTACAATTAAAAAGAAAAACGATTTTCATCCTACAATATGAAAAACACACTGGGAGCGCGTGGAGCGCACACTGGAGCGCGCTCCGGGCGATAGCAATTCTGCCTCAGGGGGAGCACACTCCTCGGAGCCACTGTAGAGATCAGTGCTCGGAGCTATCGGAACTCAGCCGGGCCTGAGCTCGCTACGGAAGAGCGCGTTTCATCGGCGTCATTCCCAGAGATATAGTCACAAAGGCTCGAAACAAGCATAGGCATCACTATTTTAGAGCGCAGCTTTTAGGCGCCCGTTTCCGGGTTTCGCGGTGTCGGCGTCCGCGTAGCCGCGCTAAATTTAGCGCGAAAATTCGATTCCCCACTAAATTTACCAGGGCAATTTCAGTTTCTCCGCTAGACTTAGAGGTAAAATTGACGTCACGCTGACCTCAACACCAATTCAATTCCCCAATTCCTCTCTAAATTTAGCGGGGAATTGAATTGGTGTTGAGGTCACGTGACGTCAATTTTCCCGCTAAATCTAGCGGAGAAGCTGAACTTGTTCATAGGTGACGTGATACCAAGTCATGTGACATAATTTTCCCCGCTAAATTTAGCGGGGAAACTAAATTGGTGTAGATGTCACGTGGCATCAATTTTTCAGCTAAATTTATGGGGGGAGCTTCAGGATGAGGGGAGGGTATGGAGGAGGAGACGGGGAGGTTACGCAGGAGGAGTAGGACGGGAGGGGGAGAGGGTACGGAGGAGGAGGAGGGGCACACCCTCCTCTCCGTAACTCCCCTTCTCCTCCTCAAGAGCTGCGCTCTAATTTCACATGACAGAGATTTATTTTTTTCATTTCATTTATTTCCACCTTAAAGGCCCAGTCAGGGCATTACATAAGGGGGGGGCAGTACGACACAATAAATCAACATATAAACGCAATAAAATACAATAATATGCAGTCAGGAAAAATTGGAGTAGAAATTATACATAATGAAAACAAAAGAACACTCACAAAACATGGGTTTGAAGCGTATTCAGGAACGCTGTCGCGTCGCTAATGGTGACTATCGATGATGGCAACTGATTCCATTCGGATATGGCGAGAGGAAGAAGGGATTCGTTAAAAGCTTTGGACTTACCAGAAATTCGTTTGATGGCACAGGAGTTATTTAGACGAGACGACATTCTTTCTGGGGGTGATAATAAGGAGTCCCTGAGGTCTGGGCAGTGGTAGTATATTTTGTGAAGGAGGCAGAGTCGAGAAACTTTCCTTCGTAGGAGCAGAGGCGTCAGTCCGAGTTGATTTTTCAAAGAAGACACGCTGGTGAAATGATCGTATGATGATAGGATGAAACGAGCGGCTCGGTTTTGCACTGCTTCTAATGTATTGATAAGGTATGCTTGATGGGGGTTCCAAATTGAAGCGGCATACTCTAATTTAGGGCGAATATACGTTTCGTAGGCTAGTTTCCGGACATGTGGGGGTGCATCTCTTAGGTTTCGTCTCATGAATCCGAGGGTCCTGGATGCTTCTGCAGAGATGGCTTCAATATGAGTTTTCCAAGTGAGGGAGGATGTTAGTCTGATACCGAGATATTTGTACATGGGAACAGCTTCAATCACATCGCTGTCAATGGAATATTGATATGTTAACAAGGACTGTTTTCTAGTGAATTGAACTAGTTTGCACTTAGCTTTGTTGAGCGTCATCAACCATTTACCACACCAGTGGCTAACCTCCTTAAGATCATTCTGAAGCTGGTGGCTGTCGTTAACCGATGAGATCTTGTTATATATGACACAATCATCGGCAAAAAGCCGTATTTTAGAGGAAATGTTACATGGAAGATCGTTAATGAATATTAAGAAGAGCAGAGGGCCGAGGACGGAGCCTTGCGGAACGCCAGACGTAACGCTCGTTAGACTTGATTCATGATCGTTAATGGCTGTGTATTGAACACGAGATGCAAGAAAGTTTATAATCCAGGAGAGTACTAAGGGGTCTAAATGCAGGGACGATAACTTGGAAAAAAGACGGCGATGCGGAACACGATCGAAGGCTTTTGAAAAGTCCAAAAATATGGCATCTGTCTGTACATGAGAGTTAAGGTTAGTATGTAACTCATGAACAAATTCGCACAACTGAGTTTCGCAAGAGTAGCCCTTGCGGAAGCCATGCTGTTGTCTAAAAAGAAAACTGTTTGCGGACAGATGAGTCATTATGTGAGAGTATAAGATATGTTCGAGAAGTTTAGATGATATGCATGTTAAAGAGATGGGGCGATAATTCGAGACGGAAGACCGAGTTCCTTCCTTGTAGATGGAACTACCCTACCGACCTTCCAATCTGAAGGAAGGAAGCTCTCAGAAAGTGATTGGTTGAAGATGAGGCAGAGAAATTTGCTCGAAATTGCAGCAGTATTTTATAAACGTCTTTCATTTTCTATATCAGTTCTTTCTGGTGTAAAATGTCAAAAGAGGCACTGCCAAACACGTTAGAAGGATGGCAAGGATCTTGCTCTCATGATAGAGAATAATTGCCTTGACTTAGGCGAGCCTCTCTCAGGGAGAAATTACAGCGCTAGTAGGATATAGCCGTGGCATGACGCTAATCATAGGTTATGTGCAGATGAACTTCTCTCCACCGCGAAACCCAAACCCTCTACTACTTTGTTTTCTCACGAACTGGCAACCACATTTGCGCTACTCATCGATTGCCTTTTGAGAGCCCCCCCCTTACCCCCAAAACCCCACGCACACACACACACACACACTTTTTTGTCGTTCGTTGTTTTTGGTATAGTGATCTAAACCAGTTCGCCTGCTTGTTAACTTTGTGTCCAATCTATTTTTTGCTGATGGATAATCTGGCTCACGACCGTTGCAGAGTTAAAAGTAGCAAGTTACAATGGGAGGGACGGAAGAAATTTCCCAGCCAGAAGCTGCTTGAATCATTGGATATGTCACGCCAAAGCCCATTCCAACACCAACTTTTTTGCAGTTCATATTTTCTAGTCAATTTTTTGCGATGGCGCCTACAAACAATACCACAGAATGCCTTAGCGTGCAGGGACTAGTGCCGCCATCTTCCGTCGCCAGCTCCACTTTTATGCTGGTGTGCCTCGCTGGTGATACGAGGCACTTCAAATTATGCGGGGATGGCAGTTCGAGTTCGTTATTTCTGCTTGCGATATCTTCTCACTGAGTCAAGTATACTGTAGTGCCATGTTTATTGCGTGCGTACCTTGGTTAACCTTGTGCATGAGCTTAAAGGGGTCCTGCAACAGCGTTTTGACTGATTTTTAATTTGCACCGAACCTAAGCGCACTGAACGTAGTAACTTAATGAAACTTTTCTTTTCGCAAAATTCGCTTTATTTTAAAAGTTATAGGAAAATTAGAATTACAAAAACAAGCAAAAAATAACCGCTTTCATGACGTTGTAGGTCCTGGCTTGAGTGGCCGTGAACTAGAGGAGGTATAGTGAGCTCATCGAGCGCTCACGGCTGCCGCACTTCGTGTCGACGGCTCGAGAGGGCGCCACTAAACCGTGTGTTGGATAGGCTGTATGAAGCGGGCGGCCAGGGCGACTCGCATTGGATATGCTGCGCGATTAAAGACTATTTCGGCATAACACTTCATTGGCCACAAACGACAGCAAACACGGGGTAAAGACGAGTACAGGACGGGAGCCACTTCGCGCTGCCATACCGCCAAATGGCCTTTGTACGCTCCGGGACCTTTCTACGCTCGCCGTTCATCGGCGCCTCATCCCACTAGCCCTTTCTAATATGCGCCGCTTTTTCCGCCGCTTGGTGGCGGATATGTCGACGGGTCATTTCTTGTTTCCGTACTTTATAAACTGTATTTGTTTCTTTTCTGATTTAAAAAACTGAACAAAACTACTTTCATACTATATTTGAAACGGTTCGCGACACTTATATTTTGTATCTCCGACCAAAAAAAAAGCTTTTAGCGGCTCTGACCAGTAGTAAGCCCAGGACCTAAGACGTCACATTTTGCGCGCTTTCGGTACCGCGGGTCGCTCTCGTCGGTGCAGGAGGTTTCCGCGTCGTCCGGTTAAAATATGACGCACTGATATTTAGTGACTCTCTCCGTGCCCGCTGGCTTGCCCGAACCCCAAGGGACGTGGAAACCGCAAAAAGGTAGACGCTTAAATATGATTGCAGGGCCCCTTTAAGCGGCAGGCAAGCCGGAACCGGGAGCGTCTCGGTAAAAATCATGGCCCGGGAAGGGGGGGGGTGGCACGAGCCCCGATGCCCCCCCGAAGTCTACGCCTATGGTCGAAAGGAAGTCCGGTCTCGAGGCGTGATAAAAGCTTCCTTGGCACGCCGAGGTGCTGCCTCTCTGTGCCTTCGCAAGCCAAGCGCTCTTCACCTCAAGCCAGACGTTCGGCGCTCGTCACACGACATAATGAAAGGAAAAAGAAACCCTGTGAGGATAGAAAACAAGAGTCGGACTGTAATGTCTGTTAAAAAAATTGTTTGCATAGACAATAAAATAAAGGCAAATGGAACCTCATATTAGCCCCCGGCCCTTCCGCACCCCAAGTCATTGGCATCCCAGCCACCTCCCTCCCTCCTCACCCCCCCCCCCCCTTCCACCAAAAAAAAAAAATGATTCTCATTGTTGCAGTAAATAAAACAAAAACAAGAAATGCAATAGTAGAAATTGTGACCACACGATGGCGCTACATACCTCCAAAATATGCTGCCTGAGCACAAAAGTTTTGAATATGCGTATGTCTAGAAAGTCAAACTTTTTTCTTGCCTCTATTCACTTATCAAGCAATGATGGCGGCACCCATGGCTTGAAGCGAATTTCGGAATCCCTCTCGTAAGATCATATTTCGTTGACACTGGAGGCTTTATTTCAATCACCTAGCGTAAATAACAAGCTTATAAGTTCTCGATTATATTATACACGTATTTCAAATTTAACAGACAGTGATGAATGAATATTTTGCATTGAAAGCGCCATGCAGAAAGTGTGTTCGATGGTTTGACTGTTGTTTTGACGGCAAACACGGCATCATTAAGCGTCTTCCAGTTCTTTTCGGGAACTTTTCTTTCAAGAAGGGATTGTCGTCATGCTTATTCAATGTATCATAGCGTCCAAGGAGAAAACAAAACATCGAGATAGGCAAAAGTACTACCGTAGTTCGTTGTGTCAAGGTGACGTTGGCCCCAGTTCTTGTTCATTACTTTTTTTTTTTTCGTAATCGACGCGTTTGGTTTATTGTTTAAACTAGAACTATGAATGACCGGAGTGCGTTGGGCAATGCCAGTGAAATTAGCGCTACGAAATCCTTTTTTTGTTCTTGTTGTCATACGAGGAGCATTGCTACATTCCGTAGTACCTCCTGCGCACAACGGAGGTGAGACTAAAACTTAAAATAGCTTGCTGAAAAGGTGTATTTTTCAAATATCTGAGCAGTGTTTGTTTTTTCGCCTAGTGGGACCAGACAATTCTTTAGGGGACATGTTTTTGATCTGAAGTTACAACAAAATGTACAAACAGTATCTAAGATATGTTTCATCCAGTGGCGTATCCAGGGGGAAACTTAAGAGGTTTCAGCCCCCCACCTTGCCCCCGCCCCCCCACCGAAGTCCAGCCGACCCTATACATGCCTTGCAAGTGACGTCACGCTAGGGAAGAACGGGGCTCGGCACCATACCGGTGGTTGACTTCACACTGCGCGGATGCGCCTACCAAGGCGTAGGATGCCGCTAACTGCCCGGACATGCGCTTACATGCGCCATATATTTCAACAAAGGCACCTAGTTGTGTTACATGTGAACTTGGAAAAACGTGCCGAGCTTACGATGATGACCTTTAGCCAGTACGTGCAGAATTCTTCAGCATTGGTTCGATCGCACTACGAGCAGAAAGTTTCGATATGCCGCCGACGAAGTTTTAAAACAAACAACTGTCAAGCAAAAAAAAAAAAAAGAAAGGCTGAATTGCGCGCTTTAACATTTGACGAGCGGCTCTAAAAGTCCCTTCTAGAAAAATTTTTACGATTTTGCGAAATACTGGTAAACAACGCAAGGTTACCGTCATAATCTAAGCCCTGAGGCAAGGACAAATCAAATAACGAAGGGTTTATAATATGATGTTTCCTAACCGGCTCGCTTGCATGCTTTCGCTCTTTGCAAAGGTTACCGTCTCGCGGATGGCACAAACCGATGCCCCGGCGGCAGCGCCTCGGCGACCTTGGAGATGGGGGCGCTGTTGACCGATCGCCGTCTGGCCGGGCTACGCTTCGCGACAATCGCCCGTACACGGCCGGAAGCCCCTAAGGTGCTCTCGAAGCGTGGAAACTGCGTTATGTAATGAAAGGCAAAGGCCATCTACACTACGAACGGGCAACAGCCGATGCAAAGGCGTGCGTGAACGTAAACAACAATAAAAAAGTGCCCTTTGCTCGCCGTTATGAAATGCGTCCCGCAAACTGGATAATCCGCGGCCGCATCCCTTTCCTGCCGCTCGAACTTTCTCTAACTTCACGGCTACTCTGTCTTGCGGGGCATGCCAACGAAACGATCGGACGATTGTCGGGATCGGGGCAATTGCTACAGCCGAGCGCGGCGCAGTTTACCATTGCTCTCGCTGCGGAGGGCCGTCGAGTCAACCACCAGCATGGTGGATACGGGTGTTCGACATCATCGTGTGACGTAGGTGCAAGGCATGTATAATATACACATACATTTTGGCCCCCTCCCCACCTCCACACCCCAATTCATGGGGACATAGCAACCACCTCAGCCCCCCTGCTCCTCCCCTTAAACAATTTCTGGAGATACACCATTGGTTTTACCATCTAAACATTTAGCATGAACTAATTAACTAGAAAAAAGCCATTGTGGTTTTAGAAAAGTTGTATTGGTATTCAAGATGTCCTGTGAATTTCTACCCATGATTTCTCCGACGCCAAAGAAATTTGTACGAGCTGATAACCGCACGCGGAACTATCCACGGGCAGATCCGTGGCCTCGGAAACCGTGACGACGACAGCCAGCCTGACGCTTTCTGGTTTATGCTAATGATTGACAGTTTGAGCAGCAACATTTCACACTCTGTATATTTTGTCTTTTGGTCAGGCCATTGGCAGTCCGGCATCATGGGCTTAGAGCAGAGCAGCCACGCCAGAGCGGCCCACAAGTTGGGCAAAGTGCACAAGAAAGGCTCTTCGCCACGTCCCTCCATCAGCTCCGATTCGGACGTGCCTTACATATCGTCGACGGTAAACAATCCCATCGGTGGTACGTTTTTTGGCAACATTTTTCATGTCTATATATCTAGATTCATACGGAAGAACCGAATGCGTGACATCCCAATTATCTGACTAGGGAAAGAGAAGTAAACTTTGCTCGACGGCCTCGTTACGATGTCTGGAACTCGTCTGCAACTGGCGTGTCTCTGGTCACCAACAGAATCGGAACGGTACGACATCTCTTTCGAACGCCTGGCCTCCAGCATGCGCTCACTGCCTTCCACCATGCTTTGGTTGCGCGTGCACCCTCGAGGCTTATGAAACTCTGAAGTGCTGTCGAAGAGAGGAAGCTCGCACTGGAGGCGAGGCAACTTAAACTCCTCCTGACATTCTCCTCTTATCAGTGACTGTAGCGCCCTACGCTGCCCACGTATCGAATGTGCCCGAAGAGGCAACGCAGCTTTATCGCAGGAGCAGGACTGTGATGCTACGAGTTGTCGCAATCCTAGCAGTTGGCTCCAGAAGCGCATGCGGAGAACTTTAGCAGACGCAAGCATCGCTGTCGTCGTTGTGGCATCCCGACCCGTGGTCACGGGAGTTTCTTTTGGGTGGCCAGCTGAAGAGCAAGCTGCTCCGAGTTAAGATCTACCGCGCGACTCGTGTCTACTGCCACTGCTGCGCCACAGCCAGGACTGCGACACGAAGTGGCATTACACATTTTTATTATCACCAGCCAGAAATTAAAGGGATAAAGGTAAAGACGCAATCTCGGTAAAGTGGACCACAATCTCGGTAAAGTGGCTTGTGGTTGTCCTTTAGGGAAGGTGCAAAGCCTTCGACGGTACATTTAAGTGCTCTTGGTCAACGCTGCGAAGTATGCTTTGTTTTTAGTTTGAGTCCAAGGTCTGTTTGTGTGCAGAAATTGCCCGCTTATCTTTTAAGTTTCTAAAAATTTTGTGGGATTAGGGACACCTGGGACTTTGTGTGGAAGAGACACCCATAGGCCTCTAATAGCTGGCATTGTGAGCATGAGCAGCAATGCAGCGTCTCTTCATCTGTCCTGCGCAGAAACTAAGGTGTGCGGAGCCTTTGTTGGATTGTTCTTACAGTACAGCGCACTTCACTCTGCTTTTCGCGTTCATGTTATTTGCGGCAGTATGTCCACGGAAAAATGAGCCGTGTCTATACTCTTTATCACTTTATGATGAACAACGGAGGACTCTACGAGTTATCGGAGCCGATCTAATGCGACGCGAGTGTCACGTCACCTTCGGAATAAATGTGGCGGCACGTGGGATGCGTAGTCGTAGTCGCGTGATACACACGCAGTGCTGGATCGGCTGGGATAGCTTGTAGCATCCAGTTCAGTTCATCGTAAAGTCAGATGGAGAATTGCAGACTATAGTCACTCGCAGGATTAGAATGACTGGGAGGTTCTTCAGCTGTTCCACCTCCAGCACAAGCTTCCTACCTTTAATAACGCTTGAGCGTCTTGTGAGCCTCGAGTCTGCATGCTCGGCCGAAGCATACCGGACAGCAACGATTACGCGCTGGAGACAATCGAAAGAGACACTCTGCCATTCTCATCCTTAGCAGTGACCACAGAAAGGTTAACAGGTCACATTGCACGCAGCCCGCAAAGCGGAACGCAGTTTTTGCATTCACACCTAACCTACACCTTCCAGCTCTGCCTCAGTCCGGCTTATGACCCCGCCCCTACTAACGTCTCTTCTCTAACGCTGCCCGCCCGCACTTCTCTTTCCCCTCTTTCTCTCTTTCCCTCGTCTTCCTCTGTTCTTGCGCTGGCGGGAGGGGGTGGTGCCAGAGTCCCCCAAGCTGTCGAGCAAGAGCCCCGCCCACTTACTGCGCAACTCGCCCCGCCCTTCGCCCAAGCCCCGCCCTCACTCGTATGCCGGAACCTCAGGTCACGACATCGTGGTGGTCAAGGAAGGCAGCCTCGACATTCAGACAGTGGACACGGACGAAGACCTCCTCAAGTTGCAGGTCAGCTGCCTTCGAATCTCTTTCACCGTGTATTTGTTGCAAGTGACCCTTTTCAAAAGCGTACGCCATCTAGTAACTGCTGCGTCAATTTTCCGAGTCTGCCGTAGTTTGGGCACATGCTCTAAGTATGTACTGGACATAAGGGTTGTGTCAGCATTTGGCATGAACTATGCTAAACTTGTGTATCGAAAATGAAGGCTGCATCAGCGTTCGGCAAGGACTTGGATCCAATCACCCGCTCTGTGCCCAATGGATGGATGGATGGATGTTAATGGCTGTACCTTTTGTAATGGGTGGTAGCTTGCACCACCTAGCCCAAGAAATGGCAACCGCCAATGTTTCTCAATGGGGCCTTGAAAAGCGTCTATCGCAGCAGGAGACTAGAGCCACTCTAAATGGTTCCAAAGGGAGCAGAATAATATTAACTTGAGAACCGCCTCTCGACACCTAGCAGCGATTGCCACCGAGGCTTTATTTCCATTGACAGTGGCGTGAATAATTGAAGAAAAACATGTTTCTATTTGCCTACTGGGCAATGTATATTATAAAAACTTTTTAACGTTATTATTAGGCTTTATAAAAATACATTCATTGGTTTTTAAGCTTTGAACATGCTCGACGGTCTCAATTAGAAATAACCTCAGCAATAGTGATTGGGTGGACAACATGGCGAGTAGTGAATGTAGTCCAGTCTCGGTGTGCTCAACATCACTCAGAAAGATTGTGGAACCTCTGTTTTTGTAACCAGCGCACTCTTTCCCCACAGAGCATGTTCCCTTAGCTATGAATGTCTAGTTCCTTTTTCCTCGCATACTTTTCACATATATTCAATCTCCATACATCTTTATTAAGTGTTGTTCTACCAACTTTGAGTAAAGATAGTCGTGAAGGGCATATGAGCATCTTAATATTTTTTATTGACCTTTATTTCGACATTTTTTCGATCTTTATACCATTTCATTGCATCTAGTAACTACTGTGGAGTCTTTTTAGGAGAAGGAATGGGAGAGAGGACCACGTGACCGGCATTGACTAATCTTAAAATTACGGTGGTCGCTTTTTTAGCAAGGTTTGCCAACAAAGCTTCTCTGCTCCCTTCAGAAACACATACTGCTGCACTTTAGCAGGCTGCTCCATGGTTGAGTGACGATTCTCAATTCCCTCTTGTGAATGCTCACAGTGTTGTAGATGAATAGTTTCTCAGACAAAACTAATCAATGTACTTTGCATTGCTTACTAGCTGCCGAAGTCAGTGCTTTTTCATTTGCGAAACGTTCACTTGCAAAGCTTGAGCACCCTCTAAAGAAACTGAGGCAGGTTACTCATGCGCAACCCCCAGACCGCCAGTATTTTCGCAGTGGAAAGTCGTATTTTGAGTTGTGGATATTCCTGTCGATTGTCAGGCCCCAGCATTAAGCTAGGCATTCAAATGCAACTTGTCAAAGGCTCCCTTGACTGTGCCTCACGCCCGAAGCAGCGCTCGTTTAATGGCGAGGTTGCAACTTCCAGCCTTCAGTGTTGTAAAAACGGCTGACTGGTCGTCGTTTAAGAAAGGGCAGCAACAACTTTTTTATACAGATATCTTAGTACTCCTGTCAGTCATCGGTACATTGGTTGTTGTTTCGTTGATATGTCCAGTCGGGTCTCACCGTTTCTTGTTATCCCCTCCCGGGTTTTGGCGCAGTGTTGTAAGAACGGCTGAATGGTCTTTGAATAAATAAAGTCTACGATAACGTTATGATGCAGATGTTTCACGTTGCAACTGTCTGGCATTGTTCGTTTATGGCTGGGCCTCGATCATCGTTCTCACATGCAATTCTTTCATCGTTCCTGGAACGCACCTTCGGCCGGTGTGCTACCTGCATTATCTTCCCGTGCACTAAAAGCGGCCCCCAATTTGCATCAAAGATGTGGAACAGGAGCCAGCATGTCATGAAGTCGGACGTTGCTATCTCGACAGTCACTTGTAGAAATGCTAGCGAAAAGGCGACCAGACGCAAGGGTCGCTGTCGTGACGGGTCTTTGTCTTGTGTCTGCTTTGGTTTCTCTTTGACTGCAGTGCAACCTAGAGCAGAACAGGTTTCTGCCACATCTACCACTGCTGCTGTGCCACTGCCAGAATCGTGGCAGGCAACGTTATTAGATCAGCTCAGTTACGGTACTGCCCATCACCGCTGCTTTCCGAGCAGTACCCCCTCCCTCTACCGGCGAGGTCTGCTTCCTGTCATTTGATGTTCCAACCCTTGTGAGGGGAACGGCTGCTATGGTAACCATAGTTTCATGGCTTTTGAAGCAGAGCATCTAGATCAGGGGTCTACAAACCCTGGCCTGTGGAACAGGTCCAACCCGCAACTGGCCGCGGTTCTTCCAATGAAGCCTGGCTTGCAGCCTACTTACATCAGACACACTGCTACCGGCGCAGAAAGGAAGTGTGTGTAAAGAAACTGTGCCGCACCGTGCTCCAAATGCGGAAACAAAGATACCAGAAAGAATTATATAAACTTCATCGTAACGTGGGTCCTCTTACCATATTTTTACAGCGGAGCTGTTAAGGGCTGGGTTCCCCAGGATCGTGTCCGGTACCAAACAGATGTCGACACAACACTCTGGTTGCCATCGTCGCTCATAGATGGCGGTAGCTGTCCAGAGTGTTGTGTTCGCCGGTTGTCTGCTTGCCGCCGTCGCTCATAGGCGCCGGCAACTTTTCCAGCCTTTCCACTCTGGCTTGCCGACTTGCAGACGCGCCGTTATTTCATTCCCACCATAGTAGAGCTTTGCTGGTCTTCCTTCTTTACCAGAGTGGAAAGGCAGAAAGTTTTCATTTATGCCTGTGTAACTATGTTAAATTCCTTTGCATTCTTATGTACATTGCACCTAGTGTCCTCTGTCACAGCTGCTGCATATTGTCAGCATTAGTTTTATCATTTTCATTTGTCTGTTGCACTGCACGAATGTGCTGAAGTTCCCATGCGCTTTGATTTAAGCCTAATCAGTTTTAATGCGAATAGCATTCTTTGGATACTTCACGCACTTTTCGTCTATGTATCTATCTATCTATCTATCTGGCTATCTAACCTCTTACGCCGCGGGTCGATAAATAAATAAAAAGACCGGCGCCGGCTGGGATTCGAACCGTTGACCCTTTGATCAGCAGGCAGACGCGCTAACCACAGAGCTATGAAGGCAGTCATTCAACGCACTCTAAACGGTTGTTTATATCTTTACCATAGGACGCGCTTACAGCGCTGTCACAGCTACGTGCTGCGCGTTCCATGCACGAGGGCTCATTCCGCTCTCGTGAGGCTGAGCACGGCCGCTAGCTCACCCTCTCCCGCGCTCGGGAGAGGGTGATGTAGCGACCGTGCTCAGCCTCACGAGAGCGGAATGAGCCCTCGTGCATGGAACGCGGCGCACCGGTAGCTGTGACAGCGCTGTAAAGCGCGTCCTATGGTAAAGATATAAACAACCGTTTAGAGTACCGTTGGTTGAGACTAGCTGAGACGCCTAGAAAGTCTGGTCGGTACCATTTTGAGTGTTTGTGCGTATGGCGCGTGCTTTGCTCGCCTTCCTAAGTGACACAAACGCACGTGCTGGGCTGCGGAGATCGTGCGCACGGCTGTGAAAGTGTCAACAAATTTAGAATCGCCTCAAGAGTGGGCTGGCGTATCTAGAGTGTGCCGGCCACCTGACGAACGCGCATAACTCCGCACCGTTTGATGCTATTCGCATTAACGTAGATAATCATTCCCAAAGGATGGGTTTTTTTGGTCAGAATTGTTCTATAATGTCAAAATTAGCTAAGCAATAAATTTCAAAGTGAAGTATATGTATTCATCCACCTTAGGGTATTTTAATACTTACTCTAACATTCATTTCTGTGTCTGAATGCTTATCTAGGTTTACTTATTTAATTCTTCCTCATTTTTATTCACTTCTTTTCTCTGCCCTTGAGTCTGTAAAAGATCCCTAATCCAACTTTGTAGCCAAAAAGTTTGGAGATCCCCGTTCTAGACGGTGCTTCACCGTAGCACCTTCAAAGAACACAGTTGTATAATGCAGCCTCTAATTGGCACTTCAAGTGGTGGGCTTGAGGGGCGGGGGGCGGTGACCCCCCTGTGCAGGCATTCCACAACTGAATTTATCTATTAACATCAGCAGCGTTCAATAGCACAGTACATTTACAGTGTCATCACGCAGAAATCGAAGAACCACCTTTGAGTATGTCGTGAACACACCAGCTGGAAGCTCGTTCCAGGCATTGTCATTTTTTTTTCTCAAGCTGCTCGCTCCAGCTTCTTTGTCGAGATACCCCTCATGAAAGAAAGTTTGAACACGCAGGCCATCCCCCAGTTCCTGCCCATCCTACGAGGAAGCCTGCACAGCCCCATCATCTGCGATGCGGACGTCGGTGACAAGCTAGACTACCGGGCCGTGAACCGGCTGGCCTCCCGCTACCAGGACCACCTGCGACAGTGCGCCGAGGTGGTCAGCACCGAGCAGAACGCACTGGCCAGCCGCATCAGGGAGGTGCGTCGAGCTTGCAATGCCTGTAAAACAAGCTCAGATTTTTTAAAATATATGCTTATTCAGCGGGAAGTGATGGCTGGTTCAGACATTTGCATTTTCTCGAAACAGCTTAACATGCTGGTGCCATGTATTGGGAAGCCCTGGAGCACTTTCGATTAGCATATACTGTAAATGACTTAATTTTCGCAGGCTCAAATTTTCGCGAATCGGGCCAAAGCTGAAAATTTGAAATTATTCGCGGGTTCTAATTTTCGCGAATCGAGTGTAGCTTCCGTAGCAATTTACATATTGCCTGAATTGTTCGCGGGACGTATATTTTGCAAATTGTAGGCGATTCGCGAAATTCACGAAAATTAGGTTTTTGCGAAAATTTAGTCGTTTGCAGTATCTTGTTTTAATTTTTTATACATTTTAATGTAAAAGCATTCACTGTCTCATGGAGTGAGCTGACGTCATCAGTCTGAAGCGTGAAAACGGCAGATAGTTTCCTTCGATTCCATTGGCTGGCACACGTCGACGGGGCTTTCATTGGCCGCTGTGCTCGTCAGTTTCCACGACCGCTAACCCCGTGGCGCTGCGTGTCCATCAACGCGGAGCGTCCAAGGTCACCAGGGGAGCACACGCGCCGACCAGCGACGAAAAGTACGCAGCAGACGAAAAGGGATCGGACGAGCGGCTTGCATGCTTTCGCATTCACAACTCATAAGGAATGCTTAGGTGTACCTTGATCTTTTTTCTATAAATCTTGTCGTTCTAACATAAATATACATGCGTCAAAAACCTGAAATCATCCAGAAAACTTTGATTATACGGAATGTCTAGTGGCACCTTCTATCCGAGGTCAACAAAACCGTCAGCTCTATCTGCTACTGCGAACAGCCGCCAGAAGCTGGGGGGACGGGAGCAGAGCCGAACGGGGATGGCTGGACGCGGATGAGGCTTTCCTCCTTTTGCCATGTTGGTCGAGGCTGCTTAAACTTGTGGTCACGTCGTCGCGAGTGGGTGAGTTCTCTCTGCTCACTGATGGCTCTAGAGAGAGAGTTTCACCGGAACCCCACACGTCCCCATTGACGTCACAGCGCATGTGACTCGGAAGATGGTGAAGGAGTTGAGAGGTGCCGAAAACCTCAATCTTTGTCCATTTTTAAAATAAAGACTACAACTCGCAGGCAAAAGCTGTTTTTTGTTCCTACCTCAGAAAGGTCGAGACACCAACTCCCAAAGTATTTAAGTAAAGCACTGAAATTGTTGCACAGCTCCTTTAAGAGTTTTTTCCTGGTGTTCCTTTTGGCCTAGCACGTTCCTCAGCTCTGCCAGGTATTCCCAACTCCATCAACGCCCAAAAGTTTCTGTTGTCCGTTGTCGGTGAGTCCAGAGTTTGCTGAGTTTGGTGTGAACACCGTTGACTTGTTTCTTCCCCATGCTTGGCAGCGTTGTCAGTCATCTGCCCGTCAAAAAGAAAGAGGGACAAAGTGGCTCTGGTTCTTTGGGATCATCGTAAACGTGCATCAGCAGTCTCGAGTTCAACACCGCCTCGATTTCGGTCAGTGTTGTTTGCAATTCGTCAAAATGCAAACATCTGGTACGAATTACTTTCTTCAATGAGAGCCTCGTTGATCCGATGAGGCGTTCGTAGAATTTTCCCCGCCGTGGGGCGCGGTCAACGATGACCTTCCAGATGATTTGTGCGTTGGAAAAGTAATCAAGAGCCTAGGGATAACAGATAGCGCTCCAAAGTTGTTGAAGATCTCTGTTAGCTTTCTTGATTGATAAGGCGTTATCACTGTAAATGACACTAGGAATTCCTCTTCGTGAGGTGAAGCACCTGAGTGCCATAAAAAATAAGTCAGTTGTCATGTCTCGAACAAGCTCTAAGTAAATCGCCTTCATGGCGGCGCATGTTGACAAAGTCACATAGGTCTTGTGAAGTCTCTGTTCTCCCTTTACCAGCAGTGGCCCTGCGAAATCAACCCCAGTGACCTCAAAGGGTTGAGCTTAGGTCACTTGGCCTCGTGGAAGTGGAGCTGTCACTTCTGTCGCCGGGCGGGCATTGAAGCGTTGGCATGTTGTGCATTCCTTGATTATCGTTTTTACCAGTTGTCGTGCTTGTACCACCCAGTACCTTTCTCTGAGTTGTACCAGGGTGTCTCGCACTCCTACGTGTATTACCTGGCGGTGAGACTGTCGGACAAGCAGTTTTCCCAAGCGATGTCTACTTGTTAGTACGCTTGGGCGTCGTTCAGTATATGGCTTGTCACTGTGCTGAAGCCTCCCAATGACACGGAGAAATGTTTTGCAGAGGCGAGTCCAAAGGGCTGTGTTCACACCTTTTAGTACACTCGATTTCATGGTGAAGGTCTCTTCGCTGAGCATATCGTAACCAGTACTCTTTGGCCTGATCTAGCTCAGTGGGTGTTAGTTTACCGGTGTTACTGCTCAGCTGCCTTAGCTTGTTGACATAGCGTAGAATGCATGCTGTCACCCGAAAGAGATGTGTCGCATCGCTGTAGTGTTCAATGTTCAACACTGCAGGAATCACAGTGTTGCTCACTGCTTGAAGGACTGTAGTTCTTCTTCCCTCCAACGCTGTTGGTGGAGAGTCATATTAGTGGGGAGTGTGGCTAGAAGTTCTCCTGCATTTTGATCCACAGAGTTGTTCCCACCAGAGAGAACTGTCAACCAGTTGATTAGCAACGATCTCTCTTGTCATGAGATCTCCAGGACTTTCTACTCCGGGGCAGTGTCTCCAAGAAGAGATGTCTGTGAGGCGTTGAATTGCAATAACGCGGTTCTAACGGCTTCCACTGAGATGGTTCTTCTTTTATCTAATAAAGAGCGATAGTTGAGTCAGTCCAGAAGCATGACTCATCTGGTGTTTGTTTTAAGCTTCTCATGACGTAGCTCTGCAACCTGGCTGCCAACAGACATACTGTCAACTCTAGCCGTGGTAGTGTCAGCTGCTTGATTGAAGCAATTTGCAACTTGCTCATCAGGATGGTCAATGTAGTATACCCATTAGCATCTGTGACACATAAATAGACTACTGCTCCGTATGCGTTCGGGCTGGCGTCAGCAAATATGTGCAGGGTACTTTTTTTACAATCCCAGTCACCCCGGCCCTGTAGCAACGTTGCACCTGAACGTTTTGCAGCTCGTTCAAATCACTACACCATTGAGTCCAGTCTGCAACCAAGTCTTGTGGAAGCTTTTCGTCCCATTCTACTAGTCGTTGCCAGACTTTTTGGAATAGAGCCTTTGCTCTAACAGTGAATGGTGACGACCATCCATGGGGGTCATACATGTGTGCTGTTGTCTTGAATTGAGCACAAATATCTTCGTACTCATCCCAGGATCTGGTTGTGTAGTTGTAGATATGGTGAAAGTCAGGTGATCCGTGTTTGAGCTCCACGTCAATCATAACACCTTCAGGACACCCGTAAGATATCCGGGTGCTTGGCTTTGCAACAATCACTCGTGAAGCGTTCGTTCACGGTCCGGTTATTTGAGGCCCACTTGTGGAGTGTCATGGAAGCAGCTCCGAAGATGAATTTTGCGTCAATGTAAAGCCTCTGTGCTTCCTCTTCGGTTTCTGCTTCCGTCAGGAGAGTCGTCGACATACAGACAATCTGCCAGCAGCGTCGCCGTATTTGGTTATTCTTCTTTCATGCTCTTCAGATGATGCTTGACTGTAGCCACTAGCAGGAAGGGGCTGGCTGTTGTTCCAAATAAAAGTCTCATCATACGCTAAACCTGTACGTTCAGTTTCGGTTTATTTGCTTTCGGCGTCGTTTCGTACCACAGGAAGCGCAGCGCGTCGCGGTCATCTTTGTGTATCGCTATCTGCAGGAATGCTTTTTCTATATCTGCCGCCAATGCTATCCTGTGGGTTCTGAAATTGAGTAACAATGCAACGAGGTCAGTGGTCAAGTTAGGTCCGCTTTCAATGTTTTGGTTATGAAACCTCGACTTGTGTCCATGCGATGAAGCGTAAAATACAATGCGAAGCCTAGTTGTACTGCTTGACTCTCGAATTACAGCCTGATGTGGCATGCAGTTGATGGATTCTGATCTTCAGCAGTACTGAGCAGTACTGTCTCATGGATTCTGATCTTCAGCAGTACTGAGCAGTTCTGAGCAGTACTGTCTCATGTACAGCATTGTACGCGTGAAGCAGGTCCAGTGTTTTTTTAAGGGGGGACACCACCTAAAAATTGCAATTTTTTAGAAAAAAAACTAACTTTCCTATTTTTGTGTGTTGTGGTTCCACAACTAATAGAGTATACTCCTGCAAATTTTTATTGCAATATCTGAAGTATTTACGGAGAAATAATACATTTTCGGTCAGCCAACGATGCAAAATCACATGTTTTTGAAATGTGAAACTTCTGTTTCCTGTTTTCAAACTGCTGTAGCTTTGCACCGGTATGCCCTAGAATGATGATCATACTCTCATTGGAAAGAGCATTTCTTCGCAGTTTCAGTACATTAAATATCTTTGCTCGAGAGTACCTCTACTTGGGCAAGAACACCAAGAAGTCCAGCTTTCACGTGGAAGAGGCTATGCATATGGCCAAGAATCGAAAAGCTCACCCTGATTGAACACAAAACTGACTAAAACCAGCATTCATTTATAGAACGTCACGTGGGTTTGTCTGCTTTGTATTTCGATGATGCTTGCCCCGCCCATACTTGCTGATGTTGGTTTGTGTATTGCAAGCATACCCAATTCCTCACTCATTTCACATTCAATGTCCAGATGCCGATAACAAAATGACACTCGAAGAAAGCGTTTTAAGCTCGGACTCACTCAGCAAAGCCATGCTGGAGATTGGGCGTAAGCAGAAGGCACCATCTACGCCCTTAGTGCCTTTTAGTTGCCACCACTACCAGTAAAAGCAAATGTAGTGGTGTGGAAACTTTAAACAGGTTTTTCTCAGTTTCACTTTTTTGCAGCAACTTTCGTTTTAGGAAATCTATCATTTCAACGAATCGCTGAATGTATTCTTTGCTGTGGATGTTTCTGAACTGAAATTTAATGAGGAAGGGGGCTAGATATTCATTTGTCTATTTAAATAAAGTTCTTTATGCCAAAAAGTAGAGTTTTGATGAGGAGAAAATGCCCCATTATGTGGAATGCTTTTCGAATCGACATTCTGCATAGAAAAAACAAGGATTTTAAGGTAAAAATAGATAGCCCCCTTCATCATATGTTCTAGTTAAGGCTGAAGCTCAAAAATGCTCAATATTCTCCAGCAATTTTATACGATAGATTTCCTTGCCAAGTGAGGCAACTTACATCAATAGCAGTGTACCCCCCCCTGTAGCATATCGGAAAATAGTCCTAGAGAGATTAAATTTCATAGAGTGCGTTTAGGCAACGAAGACGAATAGACCCTCCAAATTTCATCAATATTGAGCAACTGGTTTAAAAGTCGACACTTGAAGGTGGTGTCACCCCTTAAGACGATTGGTCAGCTAGACTAGACTCTTTACTGCTATTTCTCGATCTGTTGTCGTCGAGATTTACGTTTGGCTTTTAGGGAAGAGCAACTTCGTATTGTGAAGCAACTTGTTTGATGCTCTCTTCGAAGGAGCCGAGCACTCGTTTTGTCGGGTTGTTTCCTTCGTCTTCAGTCACTCCGATTGACTCTAGTGTCCAAAACCGTTCCAAGCAGTCTGCTGTTTCAGACTCTGCCACGGACGGGCTTAGGACGATTGTTTGCATACAGTGTATGTCTTAAACTTTAGTTCTCACGGGGCCTTGAATACTCCATCGAAATGATGTTTCTACCGCTTTGAGTTTTTCTTTTATCGATTAGGTTTTTCCCGTCAAAGATCCCAGTAATGCTCCAAGCCGTTGAGAACATCAATATCGCCTCGTTGTTTATCATTAGTTGTGTCGGTCATTTTCAAATGCCCAAGTAATTTCTTCACGCTGGGTTCTGGGATTGGTATCTTCTGAACGCATATCACGTCCGTTTAAAGAACCGCAAGCTGGTAGATCTTGTCGTCTTGGGCCGTTAAGTAGACGAGCACCCTGTTGAATACTTGTTCGGATTGATGTCTGCCGAACACACAGACTGTCAGCATCTCATGTCCCAAGAGTTTGCATTTGAGTTGTTTGGAAACATTCTTAGTGATGAATAAACGTTGGCTCAGCCGTCAAAAAAGCTTGGACGAATGTCCCATTGTTTTTTCCTGCACACCAGATTGTTGCGGTCTGGAGAAGGACGTCTGGTCTGGAGTGCTTACGGAGACCCCGGACGTCGTTGATGTCTCACACCACGTGTAGATCCAGGAGCTCCTCCATGTGCGTCTGGACCAAGAAGTTCTCGTTGCCGAATCGCTTTTTCAGCAGAATCATAGCGTCCTTATAGCACCGCTGATGTGGGAGGCAAACCCTTGACGGCAATTGCCGCCTCGCCTTTCACAGCAGACCTGAGGTATCCAAACGTGTCCAGTTTCGTTGTTTGGTCGTTTGTGTGCAGGGGCGGATTTAGAGGGGGGTTCCAGATGTCCTGACCCCCCTCTTGATTTCTGCATGTGTAAAAATTTAGGGTGTGAAAAAAAGGGAGGGGTTCTTAAACATATGGTACGCTGACCAACGCCTGACCCCCCCTTCTGAAAATTCTTGCATCTGCCCCTGTTTGTGTGTATCACTTGTTCGAACTACTCCCAGAACTCTTGCCATGGGATGTTTTGGCCGTCAAACTTGAGCAGTTCGAGCTCTGGAAGCTTCACTCGGCAAGCAGCCATTGTTGCATTTCGGCTGTTATTCATCAGTGAAGAATTAGAATTTCGTGATCCCTTTGCTTGGACATCTTTCAATCCTTCGTGAATTTGTGCAACATACGTGACGTCTGATCATTATATTAAATCGTTCGTATGAAGTTTTGTTCTACTTCTCCATCCGGTACGAGTGGCTTGATGGCATTGTCCACCTCAATTAATTGGACTTGGAAGGCTTTAAGCCTTGCTAATAAGATGCCAAAGTTCCCTTCATTTTTCTCGTTGCTCTCGATGTAAAGATTGATTTCGGAAGAAGTTTGGTCACTTGAGGTCGCAGGACAATTCGTTTTCCCTTGAGTCTTTCCATGGCCTGCGGAGTGTGTTGCTTCAGTCGCTGTCGAATCCAAGATGGCTCCTCAAAGTTTCTCTTGAATTAGCTGTTATTCCCGAGTTTCGGCACCAAAGTTTTGCGCAAAATGAAGATGGTATCCTTAATTAACGCAAACTAATTTATGACCGGTTTCAACAAAAAAATGCATGGCACACTCACTCGTTCGCTTTCGCTCACGCTATCAACCCTCTCAGCCCTGATAGAGGCAAACCAGAATCTCCTGTAGCCACTATTGGGCAATAAATATTCAACATCCTCCCCACCTGTGAGGTGAGAAAACTATAAAGTTGCGTCATCAAAAGCTTCCAGAGTACAACAGTCCCGAGGTCACCTTGGGGTCGTTCCGGTTCTTTCTAGCGCTACTCTCGCCGGCGGCCGTCTGCGGCTAAACAGTTTTCCGCCCACGGTGCTTCACCCAATCCAGGTGTCTCGTACATTCTCCGCAAGACCCGTCGTGCTCCAATCTTCAATTCCAAGCGTCTGTCGTCATCTGTGGTTAGTGCTTTGCGTTCTTTGAAGATCGTACGCTCTCACTCTCTCCGTAGCTGCATCCCGGTGGGGTCCGATGCGCTATCGTGACTACCCTCCGTCCGCCTCGTCGTCTTCCGTTGGAGAGGTGCCTTGTGTCCTCGGTCGAGCAGATTGCTTCTTGCGGCAATCTTCGACGCAGCCACTTGGTTTGTTCGGGATGTTGCCTCGTTAGTGTGCATGGAGGGCAAAGCGTGGCCCACTGAGTGCACCCACGCCGGCACGTTCGCTGTCTTCAGTAAGCACCGGGTGGCATTGGTGGACAGCTCGCAGTAGCACGACACACGGCTTCGTCTGCTTGCCAAATGTGCATTCTGTTTGTCGGCTCCTGAAACGTCTGTCCTGGGGTGGTTGAAATGGCTACCAGGTGGGCTTTGGAATATCAGCTGCATGTTTCTCTGGTGAGGGAGCTCCACATCTGATCGGCTTTGATGAACATGCTTACGTCGACCTCCGCTCTCTTCGAAGGAAACCACCTTCTCAGCGAGATCACCCGCAATGGTCTTATGGAAGGAGTGCTCGATTGGTGTTTCAAAGATGTCCCGAAAAAGAAAAGGGACAACGACTTCCAAGTAATAATCCGTCGTCATATTCTGGCTTCTCAGTTGTATTCTAACCTATGAAAATTTTGTTTGAACATGTCAAAGCAGTCATTAGTAAATGCGTTGTGTAGCATTCTCCGTTGACTGACAACTTTGAGGTTCAGCTTTCTGCCCGTCTTCTCCAATGAATGTCGGCTGGCTTCCGGCGTCGATAATGCTGCGGATATACCATAAAATACCTAGCTAGCGCCCACTCAAAATTTGGAGATGATCGCAAAAAATTGGGAGATGGGCGCTTGTTGGGTTATCAATTTTACGTCTATCTACTGCTCATATTTTTTCAGATGTTACAAAGTTTCAGGTAGGCGCTTAAAGGGGCACTGACACATCAAAATCATATTTTTTTTTATTATCCGAAACGATTCAAAACGATGCTGGGACATTACCCCAGTGATGGAAGTGCTGCGCCATTTGCGCCAAATTGCGCCTTGGGCGAAAAGTCTGCTACATCTTGCGCCAAAGTGCCATTTTGGTTAAGAATTGCGCCACACCTGCGCCAAGATGGGCAAAAAAAATTTGATATATATTTTTATTGGTTGATTTTAATATTCAAAAAAGTAGGAAGAAAGAAAAAATGGTAGAAATACGTATTTCACAGTGTCTCTACTCAGAGTATACGGTGTTTCAAATAAGGTCAGAGCACAGTTGAAAGCTCAAACATATACAACACGAACTCACAGTAAAAGCGCAAGTCACGTGACATTCGCTGCATTTGATTGGTTTTATCGATGAAAGAACACGTACAGTAAGATGGTCGGATGCCTCAATGTCGCTCTTTGACGTTGTTTGGTTAATCCTATTGGCTCATAGCGTCGGCTGCGCTTTAAATTAAGGTGAAACGAAGTTTTAAAATTACTCAACCACCGCGTTGGCCGGTCGATGCGCTGACGGCTTGATCACCGACATCCTCTAAAATTTCAGACGATGTCGGCGATGTCAGGCGCCAAAAGTCGCGACAAAACATTGCAAAATACACAGTAGGATGGCGGCTACTGCCATAAGACAGAACCAGGCTCCTGTACTCCTGGGGAGATCAGTTATTATGTTTGCCGTATGCCTCCATGGCGCCTCTCACCAGCCCACGTGCAGTCGAGCTTCACCGCCTTGCGCCTGAATGTTCGGAGTAGCTGCTGGCATGGGTGAGCGTCTGGTTTAGCACGATATGCATGTAAATTATGCTCAGTACTATTGCAGGTCCACATTCTTTTATCTCAATTATATGATCTTGCTTGCTTGCAAATTCTGCGTCGAAAAAAGAAAACACGGTGCTTTGTTTGAATGAATGTAAGGCAAGAGTATAGATCTTCATAATATTTGTAGAGTGGCTGTTTCGTTTTTTTTTTTCAGTTTATAATATTCAAGTTTTGTGTTTTGGTAAGGATAAAATTAGGAGGCGCATTTCTACTGATAGACGTGTTAGCGATTATGTTCTTTTTTGGTGGCAGTTTACAGAAACAATACATGCAGGCTAATTAAACTACCAGAGTGTAAAAGTAGGAGGAGAGAGGCTTTCATCCTAATTGAGAGTGTGAGTAATTGCTCATCAATTTGATTAGTACCCATTGTAAATTAAACCTACTCTGAACAGAGCCTTATTTCTAAAAAGAAAGCTCCGTGTACCTTTTGTGCCCTTTTGGTATTTACTACAAAATGCAATAAGTAATATGCTCTAGTATCAAAGACAAACCCTCAGTAATTATCAACATACAAACTCAATTAGCGATGCAATCAATTTTGTTTTAAATTTTCAAGTGATATGCTACAAGACGTTGGCATCTGCTCCAAAAGCATCAGTGACTGCTCCAAACAAATATTTTACCTGCTACAGAACCTGCTCCAAGAGCTCAAATGCCGCTTCCATCACTGTACCCTCAAGATTCGGAACTTGGGAATTCAGTATTTGTGAATAAAAAAAACAATTTCCAAATGTCGAGTTTGAAGTTCCCGCGCGATCCGCGCCAGTGCAGTGAGTCAAATTTTGCGGTCTCCTGCGACTCGACTTTCTTTCGGACCTCCGCTCCACGGTATGAAGCAAAGCGCCTGAAGCACCCGAACCGAGGAGGAGGTGAGCAGGCGGGATAGAAGGGAGCCGGCACGGGAAAAAACGGTTTCTCCCCAACTCTCCGATCTGCTCGAGCGCCGCCAAGTTTTCCTGATGGAGGATACAAATCCAGGAAGCGACACCACAACGAACTCTGATTTTTGGTATTTCAAAAACAGGGGCCGTAGTGCGTTGCAACAGTGCGTTAAAAACATGTTTTACGATTGCCGTTATTAAACGTTATAGAAATGTCGCCTACAAAGCTTCTAGATTTCCTGATTTTTGACGTCACCGATCAAAAGAAGGAGGAGGTGTGAAGCGGGAGAATCAAACAACAAAAATAAAAAGGCAGCACGCGAAAAAATATTTTTTTGCGATGCGTTTTTTTTGCATGTATATGACTACAACTTGCATCGTTTTAGACAATAAAAAAAAAAACGACCTTTGGGGTGTCAGTGCCCCTTTAATGTGGAATGGGCGGATTATCGGAATTTTATTTTAAGCAGTGCTCCGGTCAGTAACAGCCCGGCTCCGTAACGATGGTAGCGGAACTCTTGGAGACCAGTGCAACGTTGCGCTACCTGTTGTAAAGATATTATAGGTCCCCTCGTGACCTCTCCAAACAGGTGGTGGTGTCTGCCAAACCCGACCGCACATTGGTATAGCATGTCGTTCCACGCATGCGGAACATCTCGTTTTGTTGGGGAGGTCTTTCGATCAATGTCCTCTTTTGGTGCATGGAAAACATTTCATTTTTTGTGCTAACCTGCTCTTTTTCTTGCCTACAGTGATTTCGTAAGTACAAGCGGCAGTACAGTGATTTTGCTCGTTGCAAAACGAGCATGTGTTGAATGTCCCACATGTTTGCAGCACTAGCGTTGTCGATGAATAAACATCTTGCCTTCGATTGCGATTTGGGTAGCAATGCTCGTTGGTCTTCACTTACGCGGCACTGACCATTCCCAGCTCTGCATTTCCTCGTGCAGAAAATGTATGAGTTCAGCCAGCTCCTCACCTGCATCCGTTGACAATTCAGGGGCGGTGTTCGACAGTGTCCCGTCGTCCGGCGAGCCAGCATCCTCCTTCATCGCAAAAATTCAAAGTTGCTTCCCATAGCTCTTGCGTCAATGATATTCCACAACGATGTCAGTTGGAAAACTCGTCAGAAGTATGTCCCCAGGAACGCAGTCCACGAACGTTTGTCTGGACGTGGTCATAGACACTTCGAAAACCTTGACTACCTCGCTAGGATTTCGCCGTTCAGTAAGTTCCGGAGTCTTTCGAGATATTCACGTTGAATGCTCCACTTGTCATAAGGGCATTCGAAAAGAATATCAATAGCACCCCTGTAGCACACTGCCAGTTGCCTGCAGCCCAGAGATAGCACTGGCGGCTGGCCCATTCAGTACGGAGTGCAGGTACTGAAATATTTCTGCTTCAGAGAGCCTGGTGTTGTGATGCACTGCTGCGTCAAATTGCTCTCTGAAACGTCGCCTTACAGATTGAGCTCGCCTCGATATTACGAGTTGTAGTTTGGGGAGCTTCACTCCAGTGGCACGAGAAGGGTGGTCTCTCTCACCGTTGGCTCCGGGATTGGCAGTGGTCGTGGTTGCTTGTTGACGTGATATCTTACTGCGTAGCTCACCGAGCGCTCTAACGACTCCGTCTTCGTGATCCGCTGACGGCTGTATACTCCACTTCCAAGTCAGCATCGCTGGGTGCACGGCTCAATCTCCTTATCGACCTTGAGCAGTTCTTCGTTGCTGTTGAACAGCCTGTCCCGTAGGTTCTCGAGAATGTTGACATCAATGGCGGTTGACCGGAGCACAGTCGTAATCTCTGTGATAATCCTCGTGTTTTACTCTGTCAACAATCTTCCGCTTCGTCTTTAGCCTACTCGATCTTCAGTTGATTCCTCACGTCCAAAATCCCGGGTTTTGACACCTTCGAAGCGCTTCTCTGGTCTGGCGACTTCGTGGGTAGGGTTGAGGTCTTTTACTGAAAGACGGGACGACTGGCTTTAACGAAAAATCATTTGGCACACTCACTCATTCTCCTTCTCTCATGCTATCATCCTCATCGGCCCTCTTCTCCTAGGGGACAAACCACAATCCCCCGTAGCCGCTATTCGGCATTAAATATTCAACAGGCATATTACAGGTGATTTTGAATAAGTTACTTGGTTTCCTTACCATGCAGTGTGCATTACAGATTACGCAAATATATGCTGGTGAAAGGCACTTTAATATTAAGCCTCAAGTTCGGAGATGAGATATTCCTGAGTATGCAACCTTACGCCCTGGGCAGTTATTTTATTCGCTCAAAAAGCTTGAAAATTATTCTTGGACTAACATTTCAATCTTTATTTATAATGTAAAGAAATAACATGCTGCTTCTCGTTGTGTTGAAGTACAGAGAAGGGGAGATGTTTTTCATTTTTACAGATTTATGGTAGGTCATGAAGACGGGTGTTTTCACAAGTGGGTTTTGGGGAAAGAAACGACACACTTGGCTCATGAATAATCCTGAGATTTTGCTGTCACTGAGCTTACACTTATGTCCAAGCCATCGTCGTTGCCTTGCTGAGCGACACCACAATTTCTGCATCCATCAAAACTTTGCGCCGCTTCCACACATCCATTTTGCAGAACGAGAAGACAAATGGCCATTTTCGTACCAGAGCAATTGAAATATTTTACGAGCTAGCAAATGCAAATAAACCTTAATGTATTTGGTATTGTGTTTGATAGATTCAAAAATTGGCACCTGTTTCGCAGCACACTCCCTTCATCCAAAGAAAGTGTCACGCGTGTTGAGGCGCGCTCCCCATTTAAAGGTTGAAATGTGGCAGGAGTGGGAAATTTAACTCGTAATATTCAAATCAGCAATAAGATGTTTTGCTCAGCTACAGCTTTCGCTCAATGTGCTTTCGTGCTGCACTGCATTAATACACTCTGGTACTGAACTCCCTCATATGCCATCATTTAATAAAAGCAGTTCCTAAATTTGCCCAGCATCCTCCAAAGTTTCTCTATGGAACTTTGTAGGGTGCCATTGAAGTGGAAGTGGCATGGAAGTGCACATGCCTGTGAATCAAAAGCTTGTTTATGAAGTAATGGCCTTGTAAGGCTAGTCTGCCTCAGATTCACATCAATATTTTACATTTAGAATGTTTCATAAAATGTTTTTCCTCTTAACTTACAAAGTATGTGTGCTAAAGGAGTGACAAAGAAGGATTCACCATAGGCACTAACATTGCTGATACCACATGACTTGTGATGTTGTCATCACACTTGGTGGTAATTGCCTAGTGTCGCAGTCAGTGAAACTGCATCTGGTAATGCTACATTGTTTAAAGGAGCTGTGCAACGATTTTAACGTTGAAAGAATTGGCATTTTCTACTTTTGACATTGTTCACCTTGTCACAAAGGACAGAAAACACACCTCCTTCCTTCGAAATGTTGCGATTCCGCCGCGTAATCGCGAGGCAAAAATTAGAATATTCCTCGACCTGCAGCCGCTAGCGGTGGCCATGAGAAACACGCGGCATGACGTCAATGGGGAATCTTGTAGAAAGATAGCAAGTTGTGCGAATACCTGCTCGATAAAAGGTAACTTTTCTATAAATCTTGTCGTTCCAACATAAATATAAATGCGTCAAAAACCTGGTATCATCGACAAAACTTTTATTATACGGAGTTTCAGTGGCGCCATCTATCCTAGGTCCACAAAACCGTCAGCAGCGGAACAGCCGCTAGAAGCCGGAGGGGGAGGGGGACAGGGCCGGACGGGCCGGACGGGTATGGCCGGACCCGGATGAGACTTTCCTCCTTTCTTGGCTGCGCCCGCCAGCACGTGGTCACGCGGTCGCGAGCGGATGAGTTCTCGCCGCTCACTGATGGCTCTAAAGAGAGAGCTTCACCGGAACCCGCGCCTTCCCCATTGACGTCACAGCGCACGTGACTCGGAAGTTAGTGAAGGAGTTGAGAGGCGCCAAAAACCTCAATCTTTGTCCATTTTTAAAATAAAAACTAGGACATGCAGGCGAAAGCGGTTTTTTGTTCTTTACTTCAGAAATGTCGAGACACCAACTCCCACATTAGTTAAGCAAAGCACTGAAACTGTTGCACAGCTCCTTTGTTTAAGCTTTTAATAAAATTGCCGTCCTGACTAAAAGATCCAATATGCTTTTTCTCCTATTGACTCTCGTATGTGGGTTCATTGGCATGCTGACTCTAAAAGGAAGTGAGGTACAACTGTTGTCACCTGTGCCTTTACTGAGTACATGTTTCTAACTGGCATCTTGTCCTTCTGCGTCCCAGATGGACTATGCCGTGTCAACGTTGAGCAACATGCTCACGGAGCGTCAGAAGAAGTTTGCCAAGTATGTGGAGCAGCTGTCCAGAGTCCACGAGTTGTCTGGGATGCTTCAGACCTCCCAAACGCTGCTGACAAAGACGATCGAGCAGCTGGACCGCTGAACAAGCTGCTTCCGCCCGACGAACAGCTCGAACCCTTCATCATGGTGACCGGCTGAAGACGGTATGCTGTGGCTGAAGACGGTTTGCTGACAACTGCTGTTGTACAGGACGCAATGTGCGTGGCAAAGATGCTTCACGTGAAGCCTTTATGGAGGCTGCAAGGGTCGTTGTTCACGTTTAGTCCCACAATATTTACCTTGGCGAGAACTTAAGGGCCGAAGTATGGTGCAAGGGTTGCTGCAGTCACATGTCGTTTTGGCCACTTAGTACTGAAGCATGGCAGAAGTGTCCAAACAGGATACTTCAGAAATCCTGTTTGGAAACAGGATTTCTGTTTGCAAACAGGATACTTTTGGCAAACAGTCTCCTGTTTGCAAAACAAGAAACTTCAGAAATCCTGCTCAAGGCTTCCAGCTGTTGTTCAAGCCTCGAAAACGGGAAAAGGCAAGGATATGAGGGCACAGCAGAACAGATGGACAGGCAACAGGCAGCACCACTGGTGGGTGGCATGTGACGTCAAGTCGGACGAGCATTGAGGTCACCAAAAGTGGAGGAGGTGAGGAGGAAAGTCGTGGTGTTTGCCTGGTTGTGTCCAAACAGAAAACAATCTGCAGGACTTCAACTTCCACTTCCTAAGGTGGAGTTGTCACCTCACAATTTCTGAAGTGTCCTGTTTGGACAGCTCTTTACTGAGCATTGATGTAGCATATATCCCCTGATCAGCGCTGCCACAGGTCTGGCATCTTTCTAAATTGGGCAGTCTGGGCATTCACTATAGGTGTCTCCAATTTAAAGCTTTCAGAGCAGTCTGCTTTTTCTTCTGTCTTCCAAAATGCTGGGAAAAGTCTTTTAGAGGCGATCTTCTCACGTCGAGGCATCTTCCTATGAGCAACGTTTTTAATATTCACTACAAAGCGTTTCTAGTCATATCCTCTTCTTTTCCTTTATTGAAGTGCTTGTGAATATTCCTATTATTGTCTTCTCACCTATGAATGATAACTTAATTACCACACCTTTGTCTCAACTAGACACGGCTGTCAGATCCTCCTTTTAAAGCACAGAGCATTGTCTACACACTGGATTCCACTAATATATCTGATCAGGAAGTAAAATCAAAATATTGTGCACTATACTCAGCTTTGCAGTTTTTTTTCGGTCAGGATAAAGTAGTATTGGGAGAAAAAAATGTTTGAGCGGCTCTTGTGTTTATAAAATGATAGTGCTTGCGATTCCAATGTGGAGTCACTTGAAAGGTTGTCACTCTTGCTTGTGAATATGTGCCATATAAAGTCATCTATAGAATTTCCAAACTGACTAACTCGGGATCAGTTTATTTGTTGCATGAACTCAGCCCTAGGGAATGGTCTCAAAGAAAGTAACTGATGAGGCTTTCTGCGGTGCCTGATGACTAAGGAGGGCCATTTAGTGTTGTCCCATGAATACAAACTGAACCGTGAGCTCAACTTAAAAAGGTGCAAGAAGGGTAGGGATTCAAAGGCTGTTCCTAAGTTTGCAGTGTCATTCATGAACACTTCAGGCTAGCCCTCCAGAGTGCATGTCGAAATGTGAGTCATTATAGCCACTTGGAAAATGAAGCGAAATATGTGTTGCCTGACATTGTAGTGTCACATTACGTCATGATGTCACGTGCTGTCACAGCCCTTAGTGACGGCTCTTCTGTGATGGGTTTCTTGTGGAATTCGGCCGTCAAAACACATTCCGTGTTAGAAACTCAAACTGAGAAGCAATACGTTGTCTGCATCTGGAGAAAGGACACGCTGCAATGCCGTCGTCTGCATGTAAAGAAAGGACACGTTGCAACACTTCTTGAAATATGCGAGTGATTGCCTAGTTTCAGGCACGTGCGCTCGTGATTGCCTTGATGGATGAGAGCGAAAGAGAGAAAAGTAGATTACACTTCCGGTTTTAAGTCGTCTGCAAGGTAGGGAGTTCACCATTTCGTAATCGACGTCATTGATTCGAACCGGAGTTTCAAGACTGTTCTTTTCCTTTTCTTTTTTTTCTGCAGATATGCTTTTCCCAAGCTCCACATATTTAGGATGATGCACTAGTGATCATTTCTTGTTTACAAGAAAAAGAAATGAAAGTTGGTGTTAGGGTTGTCAGGGACTCTTTAACCTGTAACTGCATGATTCTGTCACTGACAGAACGAGGAACGACAGGGTGCATCTTTCCAGTTCCCGACATCCAGCATGCGCCCCATGCCTTTCACCGCGCTTTGGCTGCATCTGCGCATTCAAGGTGCTTCGGGACGCGTTGTCGAACGTAGGAAGCTGGTGCTGAGACAGGACTACTGAAGCTCCTCCTGGCCCTCCTCACATTGTCAGTGACTAAGCTCTGACTTGTGTTCAGGGGCAAAACAGTGCACTTTAGTCATTATTGTTATTATGATTATTAATATTATTATTATAATGCGTTAGCATTAGTACCGACATGACAGGGAAAAGCTAGCGGCGTTCTTCTGCGGACAAAACAGTGGAAAGGGAAGCGTGCCGCATGGAGAGGAGGAGGGCAGTGAATGTCGAAGGGGAGAGGAGGCGACGTCACGAGGCGGAAGCCAATGAGCGCCGCGGAAACCGGTCAGCAGCGTCAGGCAGCGGATGCCTGGCTGCTGAGTGTGCAAGGCGGGTGAACAAGACTGAGGAGCAGAAGCAGCGCCTCCACCCCGTCTGAGGTGGGCGCTGCTTCTGCTCACGCACTGCAAGTCTGCGTGCGACTGAAGCCGGAAAAATTAAGGAAGATCCATTGGTGGATTCTTAGGGAATTCAGTTAGCATGACCCTTGGGAACACCACACAGGTCCCCCTTTGGAAACGCTAAAGATCTGCTCACACTGTTGCAGCCGAGCACGACCTAGAGAGGGGCGAGACCTGTTGAAACCTCAAAATTTCAGGACTAGGGAACACACCGGCATTCTGG